>PVIR01038001.1:0-14799 GCA_004026965.1 Petromus typicus
GAGAACTTTGAGTGGGTGGTCTATATGGCATTAGCTATGGGGGAAGGTGAGGCCATGGGTGAGAGACAAGAGGGGTGGGGCTACCAAGATGGCCGCTGACAAGGTTCAACGTGTGGGAGCGAGTGTGCTCAAGCCCCTAAGGGTCTCCGAGTCTGCAGGGAAACAAAGTCTCAACCTTTAGGCTCAGGAGACAGGCACATGGTTCACTTGTCCTAGCCAGACTTGAAGCTCTCCCTTAGGCACGTATGCTAAAACATCAAAGATGTTTTCGTAAGAAGAGTGTTGAAAGATTCTAAGGTTCTTTTGCTTCAGTTAGTCCTAAAGATAGCTAAGGAGTCAGTTTATACTGACCACCTTAAATTTTAGTTCTTATTTCCTCTACTATCCACCACCTCCAACCAAATGTCTCTGACTTTCTTGTGGCCTCAGTTACACGTTTTAACTGGACAAAGGGTAATTGTACTAGATATTTTTCTTTTTTTTTTAAGGTTTTTTGAGACAGGGTCTCTCTTTGTGGTTCAGGCTGGCCCTGAGCTCAGCCTCCAACTCACATCACAGCAATCCTCCTGCCTCTGCCTCCCGAGTGCTGGGATTACAGGCGTGAGCCACCACGCCCGGCACTGTACTATGTGGTCCGGGTTGCTGCTGGGGTGAGTCTCCACAACTAGTATTGTTATGTGGTTACTGGAGATTGAACCCGAGTCCTTGAGCTTGCAAGACGGGTGCCGGAACCACTGAGCTATATCCCCTGCCCTATACTAGATATTTTTCATCAGGAAAATTGTTTTTCCAATGTCTTCCATTAGTCACAGGAAAAAGAAATTGAAAAAAAATTTGCTTTATAAGTTTACCTACACAGTCCAACAGATAGGAAAACTGATAAAAATAGGAAACAAGGGCCAGGGAGTTAGCTCAGTGGTTCCTGTGCCTGTCTTGCAAGCGCAAGGGCCCGGGTTTGATTCCCTGGTAACCACATAACAATACTGGGTGTGGAGACTCACAACCAGCAGCAACCAGTACCACATACCACAGTGCCGGGCGTGGTGGCTCACGCCTGTAATCCCAGCACTCGGGAGGCAGAGGCAGGAGGATTGTGATGTGAGTTGGAGGCTGAGCTCAGGGCCAGCCTGAACCACAAAGCGAGACCCTGTCTCAAAAAAACCTTAAAAAAAAAAAAATAGGAAACAAAGCAATTTGCACAATGTTACTATTTACCTCAAGTAATTCTCTAAAAAAAAAAAATCTTGAATCAGGCCAGGGATTTAGCTCAGTGGTTCCTGTGCCTGCCTTGGAAGCACAAGGGCCCGGGTTCGATCCCCAGTAACCACATACAACAATGCCAGGTGTGGTGACTCACTCTCACCGGCCATCAGTACCACAACCACATTGCCAGGGTTTGGTGGCTCACACCTGTAATCCCAGCACGCTGGGGGCAGAGGGAAGAGGATTGCTGTGAGTTCCAGGCTTGTATAGGCTACACAGTGAGCTCAGGGCCGGCCTAAACTACAAAGTGAGACCCTGTCTCTAAATAAATAAATAAAAATTTAAAATATCTTGAATAGGCCAGGGATTTAGCTCAGTGGTTCCAGTACCTCTCTTGCAAGTACAAGGTCCCTAGTTCCATCCCCATTAATCACATACAACAATGCTGGGTATGGTGATTCAACCATCAGCAATGCTGGTTGTGGTGGCTCACACCTGTAATCCCAGTACCCAGGAGACAGAGGCAGGAGGATTGCTGTGAGTTCCAGGGTCAGGCTTGCCTGTGCTACATATGGAGGTCAGGGCCACCCTGAACTACAAAACGAGACCTTTAGCAAAAAAAAAAAAAAATCTTGAATAAAAGGTAAACGCTATCTCTATAGAATTTGAAAATAGATATTATATACTATAACTGAATTTATTGTATCTGTTTTACTATAAGTATAAATGTTTAGTGTTCATTTTCTTTCCCCTCACCCATCCATTACTTTTATTTTTTAAAAATTTTTATTTATTTGTTTTGAGACAGGGTCTTACTTTGTAGTTTAGGCTGGCCCTGAGCTCAGCCTCCAACTCACATCACAGCAATCCTCCTGCCTCTCTGCCTCCCAAGTGCTGGGATTACAGGCATGAGCCACCACACCCGGCACTATGGTATGTGGTACTGGTTGCTGCTGGGTGTGGGTCTCCACACCCAGTATTGTACGTGGTTACCAGGAATCAAACCCAGGCCCTTGCGCTTACAAGACACGCGCCAGAACCATTGAGCTAGATCCCCAGCCCCATCCATTATTTTTTGTTTTGTTTTGTTTTTTTAGTCATGCTTCTTTTTATTCTCATTTGTAATTTTTTAATTGAAATCTTTATTGTTACATTACATATACATATCATGATTGCACTCCACAATGGGGATTTGTACCAGCATAAGACACAAGTTAATTCTCATTTTTTCCCATAGCCCTACCCACCCTACCACCCCTATATCCATTACTTTTAATAACAAAACTTTTCATCCATGATTTCCTCAAAGTATTAAGAGCTTTCTGTTTTCTAGTCTCTTAATGGGAAGAGAATATTTATTTACATTTTAAAGACCTTTGTGATTTTATTGATGAGTGACAACTTTATAATCCCAGGTTTTGCTAACTCTACAATTAGGGTTGAAGTATACAGACTAGATCATAGACTTCAGGAAACATTAATCTTCAGTATTTTGTCCATTTTTCATTGTGTGTACTCAGAAGCATAAAATCTTTTAATGACAATAAAGTTACCATCACCCCAAAGGGAACAAATTTAAAATGATGTTAACAATTTATTTTCCTGGCTAATTGATGTGTCAATACATCTACATGATCTTTGCTATCAGTGTTTTGAAATGTTGCCATTAGTCATCATCCCTACAAACAACAGGGCCAGGAATTTAGCTCAGATTGGACCCCACCTACCTTGGAAGCACAAGGGCCCAAGTTCAACCCCTAGTACAGAAAAAAAAAATCTGTACACAATAATTTCTGATACCTAAACTCTGATAGAATGATGTCCCAGTTAAGGACTACATTTTCCTTGGAGGAGTACAACTGGCAGTGTCAGGCTTTTGGCTTTTGCAGAACATACTGAATTTTTAAGGTGTTCCTAAGACAACTCTAAAAACTGAGCTAGTTTGCTAAATAAGCCTACTTAAATACTATTAGTGTTTTTCAAAAGCCACAAAGTTGTTGTGTGTAGTAATTTCTGCTCCATTTTTAGAGGAAGACTAGCAGTAATGTGGTAATAAAGGCAAGCTGAAGTCAGATAACAATTTGATTTTTTTTTTGTTGGACAGGGTCTCACTTTGTAGTTCAGGCTGCCCTTGAGCTCACTATGTAGCCCAGGCAAGCCTGGAACTCACAGCAATTCTCCTGCCTATGCCTCCCGGGTGCTGGGATTATAGGTGTAAACCATTGCACCTTGCTTGTGGTATGTGGTACTTGTGGTACTGATTGTTGGTGGGCATTAGTCACCATGCCCGGCATTGCTATATGTGATTACAGGGTATGAACTCGACCTTGGGCTTGCAAGTCAGGCACCGGAACCATACAGCTAAATCCTCAGCCCTCAGACACAATTTGAAATCAATAAAAACACAGTCAGATTTCCTTATCTCTGGGTTCTGTATTCATGGATTAAATCAACTCCTGGGTCAAGTACTCTGCATTCAGGTCTACAATGGCTGTAGCTACTGCAAACATTTCCACCTTTTTTCATTATTCCCCAAGCAATAAAACTGTTTACATAGTATTTACATTGAATTAGGTAATTTAGTGATTGATCATGTGCTTACATTATATGCAACTACTAAGCCAATTTATATGACAGTGATATAAAGTGTATGACATAGAACCTCCAAATAATCTAAGTAATTTTAGGGAAATACTATAATTCCCACCCTACCAGCTATCTCAAATGCCAAGTTCATGTTCTTTAAAATCAAAGAATGAATTCTAGGAACAAAAGAAGTTAAGAGTAGGAAGAATCTGAGAGAAAGATAGCTGTTATCTAAGACAGAGAGGGGACAGGAGATTGATTTACCAAGCTAGCCGTCCAAAGGTGTTTTATTGAGCAAAGCTTCAAGGTGAGGCAGGTTCGAGGTGGGACAAAACTACAGTCAACCAATACGATTACAAGTTTTGTTTTTATTTTATTGTGAAATAGGTACACTTTATATACATATCATAATCACACTCAACATTGACAATTTGTACCAGTATACGACATGACTTAGAAGTATTGTATAAGACAATATTGATCCAATGAGCAACCAGGAGGCAGGACAACAGCAAGATCAACCAATAAGATTATGACAAATATAGTCATTTAGGTAATAGTGATTAGATGGTAATGAAACAGAGAAGCTAGTCACAGAGCAAGAGTAATGCAAAGAACAAGCATTTCCTCAGAGGAACAGAATAGGGAGGTTTTAGTTTCCACCCAAGGTGATTGATGCCTAAAATATCAACCCCTGCTATTCACCCCTAGGAGAAATATGTGGTTATAATTATCTTTCTTGAAGGTTAGCCATTAGTGAATGAGCTTCAGGACAACAACCGTCTGTGCTGAAGGCCTTGCCTGCTTTACAATATGTTCTAACTAGCTTAACTGTCTACAATAAGAGACTCCATCATGCATGGATTTCATTATGGAGGATGGGGGAGGTGTTCTGGAGCAGATCCCCTCCAGATGGCCAAGAAACACTGTATTTGTCTGGTAGGGTGACCGATGGTCTGGAGGATAAACCTAAATCAGTTCTCCGGAAGGGAGCTACGGCAAATTAGGTCAACCTTCAGTATCCACTGCTAAAGCTGAAAGGGGGAGAACAGATACAGAATGTGAGCTTCCAAGGAAGAATCCTCATTAATTACATACCTAAAACAGTTGCTGGCACACAAGATGCATTCAATACACACTTAACAAACAGAGCAGTGCTCGATAGAACACTAGAAGGAAAATCAGGAATTGAAGGCTGAATTTGAGGGGCAAAGGCATCAAGAAGGAAACTCCCAGTGATGGAACAGGGCATGTCAGAAAGGAGAGCTAGTTTTGAAGTACAACTGGCAGCAGTAGTAATGAAATCCATATTTCTAATATCACCAGAAGGGATAAAAATAAAGCTATGTTTCCTCCTAAACGCTTGCCTGCACACCCTCCTGGTTCTTTATGCGCCCACACAAGCATGAGAGGGATAAGGGATCCCAGCAGAAGAGGCAGGCAAGTAAAGGGTCCGAAGCTGCAAGCAAACACGTTTCCCAGTTTGGTGGTTCATCAAGGGGCGAGCTGGAAGTAGCTGAACTTAAGAAACAGAATGAAAGCCAGACCAAGAACAAGGCTGCAAGGTCGTGCCCAGCCCTCAGGACTCCCAGTTTCATGTTCTCCCAATGGGAAACAGTTGCCGCCTGCGGAAGAGTAAGACAGAGCCTGGCTGGATAAAGTCCAGCTCACGAAATGTAGTCAGGAAATCCCTAAAAAGGTCAAAGTTCGGGCGATTCCCTTGGGGGGGGGGTTTCAACAATGCCCTCAACGCTCATTACAATACTGGGCCTCAAATTACCTAATTTTTGTTTTGTTTTACAAACGAGCTCTCGCTTGTAGTTCAGGGCGGCCTCAAACTCACTACGTAGACCAGGGTAGCGTCGAACTCGTAGAAATACTGCCTTCTCCTCCTGAGTGCTGAGACCTGAGTCAATACGCCCCGCCCTCAAAACCACCTATTTTAGCAGCATGAAGTCGCGCTTCCCTCAGAAATCTCCGCCCACACCCTCAAGCGCACTGAAGCCCGAGGGGTGACGTCATCCTACCCGCCTCATTCTCTGGTAGAAGCCGTAAGTCTAACGCCTGTCGTAAAGGCCGGGAAAGAGAGGCGCTGAGAAAAAGGGCACTCAAGGGCACAACGTACCCTGCTAGCTGATATGCGCTCGCAGCTCGCTACGCGGGTTCTGAATCCATAGCCAATGAGGAACGAAAACGTCATCACGTAGGGGCTGGTTCGGCCACACGTCGGGCCGCGGGAGGGCAGGACGAGTGTGGTTGCACGAACACCGGTATTTAGCCGCGGAACAGCGTGTCCTTGGGCTAGAGAGCGGGACGTCTGGCTTCTGACCTCGTGTCTTCCTTGCAGTAACGACGAAAGAGCGGTGACCACCGAGCGCGGAAGCCGTACCAGGTGAGAGTCAGCCGCGGGTGGAAGGGTCCTGAAGGGTGTCCCCGTGTGGGGGCTGTGTGCGGCCTTCGTCGGGAGACTTGCAGTGAAGCCTGCCGGGGCGGGTACGGCCGGGAGCGGAAGCCGGTTACAGTCAGCCGGTTACCGGCCACTAGAATCTGGTGGATTAGGGCATTTTGTGGAGCAGAGTCCTAAGTGGACAAGGGTGTGGATTCCGTCAAGGACTGTAGGCGGCTTCGTCGCCGAGCCGACGAAGACGCGGCTTCTGTCCGTGCTGAGGCGGCTCACGGCCTCCGGAGAGTTAAACCTGCTGCTTTTTTCCAATAAGAGTTCATTTTTTATTCTGTCATTTCTCTTGTTAACTGCTCAATCATCTTGGAAGGGTAGGACTCATAAGTCTCCTTGAAACCGACCTACCTGGGTGATCTCGTGGTCACTCATTCTCAGAAGTGAAATGTGTGAAAATCTCGTTCCCAGCTCCACCATCTCAGTGACTGCATTGCGAGTTAGTGATTTGAGTTGCACTTGTAAGAAGGCTAAAATAGCCAAGACCTTAGTGTTTTGTTTTCTCAGAAGTGGCTTTAGCTTGTAGCACAATTAAATAATGAAGGCATCTTAAAAGGTGAAATTTTAGGGCTTTTTTTTAATAATGTAATTGAAATCCCGTTCCATAATTGAGGCTTATTGACCTTGAGCTTATGTTTAAAATTGAAGTTTGATGTGGGTTCCCATATAACTTATTTAGGCTTTTAACCTTCTGCCATTTACATAACGTTTAAAGGAGGCTTTTCTAAGTAGTTTTGATATTGAATAGTGTTCTAAGTCTTCTAAGCAAAACAAGATTCATCCATTCTGGTATTTAAAGTCATAGATAAGCAGTTAAGTGACTAGATTATCTATGGTTTCCACTGTATTGGTTACTTGAGGAACAAAGTACTGTTGGATCTTTCATTTTTAGATTTTAAAATGGGTGATGTTGAGAAAGGCAAGAAGATTTTCGTACAGAAGTGTGCCCAGTGCCACACTGTGGAGAAGGCAGGCAAGCACAAGACTGGGCCAAATCTGCATGGTCTGTTTGGGCGTAAGACAGGTCAAGCTGTTGGATTCTCTTATACAGATGCCAACAAGAACAAAGGTAAGATAACTTGTTAAATAACATGACACAGGGATCGGGGAGTTAGCTCAATGATTCCAGTGCCTGCCCTGCAAGGGCCCAGATTTGATCCTTGGTAATCACATACAACAATGCAGGGCATGGTGGCCTATGCCTATAATCCCTGCCCTCAGGAGGCAGAGGTAGAAGGATTGCTATGAGTTTGAGACTCGCCTGGACTACATAGTGAGCTAAGGGACAGTCTGAACTAAAAAGTAGACCCTGTCTCAAAAAATATAAAAAATTTGGGCCGGGGATTTAGCTTAGTGGTTCAGGCGCCTGTCTTGCAAGTGCAAGGACCCGGGTTTGATCCCTGATAACCATATACCATACTGGGTGTGGAGACACATGCCCAGCAGCAACCAGTACCACATATCACAGTGCCGGGCATGGTGGCTCACGCCTGTCATCCCAGCACTCGGGAGGCAGAGGCAGGAGGATTGCTGTGATGTGAGTTTGAGGCTGAGCTCAGGGCCAGCCTGAACTACAAAGTGAGACTGTCTCAAGAAACTTAAAAAAAAAAAAAAAAAAAAAATATATATATATATATATATATATATATATATATATGTATACATATATATGTGTGTATATATATGTATACATATATATATGTGTGTGTATATATGTATACATATATATGTGTGTATATATATGTATACATATATATATATATAAAATTTTAAAATGGTATGACACAAATTGCATGAATGAACCAGGAGTGGTGGCTCCCGCTTGTAATCTTAGCACCCAGGAGGCTGAGGCAGGTCGGTTGCTGTGAGTTCGAGGCCAGCCTGGGCTACATTGTGAGTTTGAGGCCAGCCTGAACTATATAATGAGACCCTGTCTCCAAAAAGAAAAAAAAAAATTTGTACGAATATAACCCAGCAAACTTTAATAGGAATGTAAAATATTTAACCAGTGTATTCCTTTTTTTAGGCATCACCTGGGGAGAGGATACACTGATGGAGTATTTGGAGAATCCCAAGAAGTATATCCCTGGAACAAAAATGATATTCGCTGGCATTAAGAAGAAGGGAGAAAGGGCAGACTTAATAGCTTACCTCAAAAAAGCTACTAATGAGTAATAGTCACTGCCTTATTTATTACAGAACAGAAATGTCTCATGGCTTTTTTATGTGTACCATAATTTAATAGATCTCATACACCAGAATTCAGATCATGAGTGGCTGACAGAGTGTATTTGTTGGACAGTCCTAATTTAAGTAAAATTGGCTCGTAGTTAAATTCATTTTTTTTTCCAAGTTTTGATAGTAATTCCAGTTCAGTAAATACTGTCACTGTTTTTCCCTTTCTAAATACATGGTTGGACTTGATTAGTAATGTTTGGCTTCACAAAGATGGAGAATGTTATCTCAAATCTTATTGAAGGTCGCATTTATATTTAGATTTATATAAGTGGTTATGTGAATATATTTAAATACCAGGGAAATCCTTCATTGTCTCAGAGCCAAGCAAGACTCCTATTTCCATTTCTGTCTGTTAGCTTGTTAAAGGTGGTGGTTGAAGACAAAAGAGGAATGTTATATTTTTGGTCTTGACTCTGCCAATATAATTAAATTCCCTGAATCTAAAAAGTGCTGCCTTTTACTTAGTGAAAGGCATTTTAGGCATTTTAATGTGGTGTATGTATAATACCAAATAAAGAATATTTAACATTGCTCACATTTTATAGGTCATCTATAAGTTCAGATTCTTTTAAAATTAGCATGATAATAATAGCAAATTAGGTTTTACTTTTTTAATTCTTTAAGTCAGACTGTTACTCAGGATAGTATTTAAACAGCTATTTAAAAACACAAGATTGAAAGTACTGTTGTGATTAGTAGTGGTGCTTTTTATCAGCTCATTAAAAGGATTAAAATGGGAAAGATACAACATCAGCACAAGTTTGTATGTGACCATAATCCTTAATTAAAAACAATCAGATTGACTTTTCAGTTGTTCTTGATTTAATGGTGAAACTAATGATTAAAAAAGATAGTAATCCCAAATGTTGATAGAGTAATAGTACTGATCAAAGTACCTGTAGGGCAAACTGAAGTAAAACAGTACAACTAGTTCACCCCTAAAGTTTCTATCACCAGAACATGAACAGCATTTATGCCAAGAATTACTAGAGGAGTACTAATAACAGCTTTAGTGAAAAATTGCATAGTAAATTATATACATTTAGAGTGGTCCTTGGAGATTTTATGAAGATGGTGAAGAAAAGTATACTAAGGTAAATACCGTGTCTTGGGGCAATGAAGAAGCTGGAACCTCTTCCTGATGGGTGGATTTAAAGAAATTAGGAAGGCCTCAAAGGTCTGACTTTAACATGAGTCTTCATAGAAGAAAGCAAGGAAATCAGTCTGGGAAATTTTGGAATGTTTTCTGTAATTCAAATTTGAAGTTCTGCTCTGAGCAATTGTGGAAATTTAAAAGATGTGCCATGTAAATCCTTCAGAGGTTGGACTGTTAACTTTCTAGAAATAATACAGAAGAGCATTATTTAAGAAATACATAAAGCACTCATCTTCCAAAAGGAAGATCCTGAGTTCAATCACCTGTACCACAAACAACAAAAAAGATAATGGAAATTTGGTTTAATCTGTATGAACCTTTCATCTTTGTCTACAGATTCAGAAGTTTTACAGTTTAGCCCAGAAGTGCTTAGCCCTTACTAACTTTTGGTCTTTGTACTGACAAATGATTAATTTGCATCCAAGTGTACCTTTCTTGAGAATTTAATAGGTTATATATAGAAAACATCCCTTTAAGCCGGTGTGGTGGCACATCCCTGTAATTTCAGCATTGAGGAGGCTGGAGGAAGATCTTTGAGTTTGAGACTAGCCTGAGCTACATAGCAAGACCCTGATGAAAAGAAAACATGCCTTTTTACTAATCACAGATTATAAGTTTTGTTTTTGTTTTTTGAGACGGGGTCTCGCTTTGTGGTTCAGGCTGGCCCTAAGCTCAGCCTCAAACTCAACATCACAGCAATCCTCCTGCCTCTGCCTCCCGAGTGCTGGGTTGACAGGCGTGAGCCACCACACCCGGCCCTGTGGTATGTGGTACTGGTTGCTGCTGGGTGTGAGTCCACACCCAGTATGGTATGTGGTTACCAGGGATCGAACCCAGGTCCTTGCGCTTACAAGACAGGCGCCGGAACCACTGAGCTAACTCCCCGGCCCACACATAAGTTTTAAGAAATTTTGTGTGCTCCTGTATCAGCTAAAGCTTATATTCATACATATGGGTACCTGCCGTATTTTAGGCCAGTTAGATTCTAATTTAGAATGTAAATCATCCTATTATTAAGGCAAAAAAATTATTCTTGGCGATAAGAAATAAAAACAGATGAACAGCTAACACTGCAACTTAACCTGTTTCTAGTTCTAGTAGTACTGAAAGTAGAAGCCAGGTATTTTTAAGCAGGACTTCTTCCAAGTACCACTTATGCTTTGAATTTTGTTTAGAAAAACACTGCCCAGTAGAGATCCCTGTAAAGAGTATTTTCTATGTGACTACTAACCATATGTAGCTTGTAAGTCCTTGAAGCATGGTAGTATGTCTACAAAACCATATTTTATTTAAATAGAGTGAAATTTAAGTCAGAGCCACAAATAACTAGTGTCTGTTGGATAGACTGGATGGGTATAGAACTAGAACCAGGGGTCAGTAACAAAGGTGCTTCCATAACTCCCATTTTCTTAATGTAGAATTATACATTATAATATACATAATAAATATCCTCTTCTGAACACTTGATTCTAGTTCCTTTTTCCAGCCTGATAAAGTCACTTGCACTTCTATTGTGTTTTGCCTAATTCATACATTGGTTGGCAATTTATTTCAGGTATATGACAATCTGGCATTAGGGATATATTTTTATGTCGTCCTTTTCTTGAATTTTATGAAAAAATGTACATATTCATGTTAACACTCAAGAATGTTGTAAATTATAAAGGAATCCACATTAGCTGTCTAGGAAGAGGCCTTGACTAGCACTGGCCCTCTGTAGTTGACCGGTCTCAGGCTGTTTCATGTTGGTCAAACTCAAAGACTAAACTAACCATTCTCTTACAGTGGAGAGTATTTCTAGTGATGGGCTCCTTTGGCTCCCCCTTTGTTATATCTATACTGTTACCTTTTAAGCCAAGAAAGATTTTGCATGGAATGAGAGGTAGTTGAGACTCAAACCTTAGATATCATAGCATACAAATACACCTTTGCAGTGATCAGAAAATTGGTCTCTGATGAGTTTCTTTTAGGCATCGATGAGCTAGTTTGGGTGCATTTTTGTGCCTAAGACTGACAGCCCCTGGTGTTCACATTCTTAGTGTATAATACAAATATATTTATACTTAATAATTATAAATTCTAAATTATCTTAATTGGAGTTGGGGGTTTAAGGAAGATTAGTCATACCCTGAAGCTATGTCTTATTTTATTCAGAAAGCTAAATCTACTATACTGTTTCTCAGCAAATGAAATATTCTGGTTCTTAGGAAAAACTTCATTGTCATTCTTTGTACTTATCACCAACAAATAAAATAGAGCTCACTACAATGAGAAATACACACCATAGGGCCCATATATAGTAACTGATATATTATTTACAGTTTTTAGAAGTGATGGCAAAAATAAGACTTGTGAGAACTTTGGTAAAGTATCCCTATTTTAACCACATTGATGATGTTGGAGCTGGAAGAGGTTTTAGAAATTTCTTAGAATGTACCTGTACTATTTCACAGATGAGAGGTGATATAATTGAAGCAGGTGTATGTAGCTGATGAGCAACTTGGTGGAAATCAGAACCAAGTTTCTCTTGACTTCAATTCAGTCTTAGTCCAAATTTCCTATTACCACATAGTAATGAATTTATTCCTTTTCCTCTTCTCTTACTCATTAGAAATGCAGCTACATTCTAATTGGGGCCACATTTTAATGTCTGTATATAAATAATACATTGAGTTCAACATACTTTCTTTTCTTTCTTCTTTCTGTTTTTGAGACAGGGTCTTTTGTAGTTCAGGCTGGCCTTGAGATCACTATGTAACCCAGGCAAGTCTTGAAATCCAGCAATCCTCATGCCTCTGCCTCCTGAGTGCTGGGATTACATGCATGAGCTACCATGCCTGGCACTGTGATGTGTGGTTACTGGGGATCGAACTGGGGACCTTGAAGTTGCCAGGCAGATGTTGGAACCACTGAGGTAAAGCCCTGGCCCACCATCTTTATTTTTTAAAGATTGAATTATATGAATGCTTAATGCAGAAAATGCTGGGCCTGGGATTAGAAAAAGCTTAGTATGTGTTAATATACAATAGCTTGTAGGCCCAATTTGACCATACCTCTTTCTGTAAGAAAAATTTTACTGAAACATAGTCACATTCATTTATGTTTTATCTAGGTCTGCTCTGTTACATTACAATGTAGTAGTTGCAGTAGAAACCATATGGCCCACAAGGGCTCAAATCTTTACTGTGTGGCATTTTTAAGAAAGTCTCTTGGCCCCTTTCTCAGAGCTTTGCTTTGTCAATGTGTGCGTAGCAGCCTCATTTTTTTTACCATTCAGAGAATAGTAATAATCCTGGGATCAATGGAGTCATTGAATAACAGCTGTGAAAATCCATGGACTGGTAAACAATTTTATATTTACATGAAATTCCTTGAAGGCCATAGTGAAAAATTACTTTTTTCCTGGTTAGCAATGAGCTGTCAAATCTACTGACCAATAATCTATGATATCTGATATCCTTAACTCATTTTCTTAGTTTTGCATTCACATTGGATGAATAAGGCATCATAAAAATCTTTATGGCCATGTAGCTGTAATAATTTGTAATCAAAATGCATACTTATAGTGTAACATTATGTCTAGCCTTGAGTCCCATAACTCAGATTATTTGCAGTGAGTCATATGTGCATTCACATGACACTTCATCCTCATCACCCCATAGGCTAGATGGGAAAGATACTGTCTCTGTTACAGATCAGTACACACGCTCAGACTGTTAGTGCCAAAGGTCACTCAGTGCATTTCCTTGTTAGTGATATCATATGTACTGACCCTGCCTTTTCAGAGTGCCTCCTAAGAGTCCATACAAACCGAGTCATCTCTACTAATCTCTTGACAGAACACTCTGATGCCTTGTTCCTTAGAGGAAACAGCGTCCTAGGCCTGTGCCCCTCTGCATCCCCTACAAGTAGAGTCTGCTTGTTCTTCCACCTTGTCCACAGCAAAGACCGTGAGATTATGATACCTTCCCATTCATCACTCTTCCCACAATTCTGTGATGCTGTAGGGCACAATTATATGAATTAGAGACATCCCAGGTAAGGACACATTCCTAATAAGCTTAATTGAATTAGGATCTTCATCTGCCTAAATTCCTCATTCTAGGATTATCACCACTACCCTCTGAGTCTATATTACTCCTGACCTATGGAATAAATGTGTGGCAAGCTTGGGGTCCTTGTCTTTGCTGCTCGGAGCAGCACTGATCAAGTCCAAACCTCAGCTTCTTTAAGATCTTTCTAGTACAATAGTTTTGTCTGGGCACAGATGCTTTCAAACACTGGTTATTTATTGAAACTAATTGTAATCTCAGAATTATATGTCGAGACTGGTCCATTACCTTGATTGAACAGTTAATTCAGAATATGTTTAGAGGCTGATAGAAAGTTTAAAATCAAAGAATATTATGCCTTCCATCAACAGATGAATGAATAAAGAAAATGTGGTATATGCATCCACAATGGAATACTATATATTAAGTACATTATGTCACATGATAAATCTTATGACAAATAAAAGGTACAGAAAGGCAAGAATGACATAATTTCACATAAATGCGGAATCTAAAAAGTTGAACCAAGGCAGAGGCAGGAGGATTGCTGTGATGTGAGTTTGAGGCTGAGCTCAGGGCCAGCCTGAATCACAAAGCGAGACCCTGTCTCAAAAAAAACCAAACAACAAAAGTTGAACCAAAGGTAAAAGAAAGTAGAATAGTGGATATGAGAGGCTGGAGTTGACATTGGGAAAGAGAGGTGACCTAAGAATGCAAAACATCAAAAATCTATTGCTCAGGGTTTAATATGTATGATATATTTCAAAATTTCTGAAAGAGTAGATTTTAAATGTTTTATCACAAAAAGATGATAAGTAGGTGGAGATGATGGACATGTTAACTAGCTTGATTTTCCTTTCTACAACATGTGCATATATCAAAACATCACATGGTGGGCTGGGAATTTAGGTTTTTTTTTTTTTTTTTTTTTTGAGACAGGGTCTCGCTTTGTGGTTCAGGCTGGCCCTGAGCTCAGCCTCAAACTCACATCACAATCCTCCTGCCTCTGCCTCCCGAGTGCTGGGATTACAGGCATGAGCCACCACGCCCGGCACTGTGGTATGTGGTACTGGTTGCTGCTGGGTGTGGGTCTCCACGCCCAGTATTGT
>PVIR01038002.1:0-14807 GCA_004026965.1 Petromus typicus
AATTTTCTTGCTGTAGTAATATAGTATGTCATTTTTATTTACTAATTATGAAGTTTATGAAAGGAATTTTATGATTTGTACAGTTTTGCTTTAAACTTAATTTTGTTTGTAATACTTTTTTATAATTTATTCAGTTGATTTTAGTACATATTTCAGTGGGGAAACTATGCATCTTAAATTATATACTGAATTCTTCTTGCTTAGCTGATTTTCTTATTTTATTATTTTTTGAAGATTTGGGTTGAGTTTTGTGTATTATTTTTCAAACTTAAAAATAATTATTGTTTTCTTAGATAATTGTTTTTCAAATAATATTTAAACACAACCCTGGCAATATTTTCCACACAAACATAAGCAAATACAGACATCTTTCCCAGAACTGTGAGGCAAATTAAGTTCATGAACTGAGGCACCACTGTAATTTAATATATAGATAATACCTAATTATCAAAATTTCTTGTGGGTTAATTTGTTAATTTAATTTTTCCAATATATCTACACCTACATATCTATATCTACATCTCTATATATTAGAATTTTCATGCCTTCTACATTTTATATAAAAAGTTTGTCTTTTCATATAGTAGTTTGTTTATGTACATCCTTAAGTAAATTAACACATTTGTGCTGCTTTTATGTGTATATCTAATATTATTTCATTGTTTGTTAGATTTTTAGTTTTGATAATTGTTTAGCTTTTTAAAAATTTATCATAGGGCCAGTGTTCAGTGGTTTTGTTGTCTTGCTGACAAGCTCCAGGTCCTGAGTTCAGTCTCCTGTAACTACATACCACAATGCTGGACGTGGTGACTCAAGCCTGTAATCCAAGCACTCTGGAAACAGAGGCAGGAGGATTGCTGTGAGTTCTAGGCTGTCCTGGGCTACACAGCAATTTCAGAGCCAGTTTCAACTATAAAGCAAGACTCTGTGTCTCAAAAGAATATTATGGTTTCTGTTTGTTTGTTTTGCTGACTTTAAAAAATTTAATCAGTTAGATTTATTTATGAATTGTAATATTAATTTCTTTTACAAACAATTCCTCCTTTTGCTTATTATAACTATTTTCTTTCAGCATCATTATTTTGCCATTCATGAAAAATGTTTACTTATTTTTAAAAGTTGTATCATATTTAGTATTAAAAAGATTAGAAACTATATAGATTTTACTGAAATATGATTTGTAGCATATTATAAAGATATAATATATGCTGTTTCACTTTTGATTGTTTTCTAAGTGTTCTATGATTGTGAGTTTGTTTTCTGATATAATGCTTGAGGTATTTAAAATCATCTTACTTTTCCAATGGCCTGGCTCTTTGCTTTATGTTTTACCAGGGTTGGGAGGCAGCTCAGTGTGGCACAGAACCTGCGTGGCAACCACAAATTCCCTAGGTTGAAGTCTGATAACCTCACAAAGAGGAGAAGAATATTTATTCATATTTTTAGAGAGTCTATATTCATTTTATTGCAGTATAAATGACTGCAAAAACTTCGTTTTTTGTATATGTTCGCTTTATTTAGTTAATTCATCAAATTTCACATCATTTTGTTTAATAATTTGTGTATTTTTCTACACATGAAGCTGCTTTTAAATGTTATTATTTAATAGAAAAAATAAAAATTATCTAGATTTTATTTATAGCTAAGAAGTACTACTTTCTCTTTCACTTAATATTATAACAAGTAAAATGAAAATGTACACTAACAGTTTCCCTGCACCTTCGTTCAGACTTGACCTATTCAAGATACTGGTTTTAGCTATGTCAAACATACCCATCAAATAAAAATTTCTGTTCTTTCGTATTATGAGTTTGTTTTTGTTGTTAATGTTTCTGTTTGTACTTCCTGATAATTTTAATAAAAATTGATTGCTATATAGCTGTCACTCTGAAGCTCTTGGCATGTTTTTGCATTTCATTCCACAGAAACTTTACTGTCTTTATGCTCTGAAGTCCTCTGGAGAACTAGATAGGGTCTGGTGCATGCTGAACACAGTGGAGACCACCCTTGAGCAATATCTCCTACATAAATAGCTTTTAGATGAATTTCATATAACTCCTGAGAGGGTCTCCACATTTGAGAGCCTAAAAACCATCAATTTGGCTAAAGTTTAAGTTCAAGCCATAGAATACAAATAAAGTATTGTTATGCAAAAAAAAATTATCATTACCCAGTTTCTAGTTGGTAAAATAAAATAAAAGCTAAAAACTGACCAATGTCTAAATAATTAACATGAGAGAAGTTTTCATTGAGTTGTGATTTCAAAACCATGATTCAAAAGACTTTAAGGGAAAATGGGAAGAAATACTAAAATAAAGATTAAATAATAAAATTACATACAAGACTAAAATAAAATATTTGAATGCATAGGCCTGGACACTGGAAAGGGTACTCCTGGGGGTGGTTCTACTCACATAAAAACTACTAAAAAAGATATTAGGCTGGAAAACTAGCAATCATAACCCAAATTCCCAGGTAGTTCATGTTCAGTTTGTATTGTGCTCAGACATGGGATTTTAATAATTATTTGCATTATTTGAATTTTTAACATATTTGTTATTTCTCTCTTGGACAGCTGTGGCAATAGTACAATACACATATAGACATATACTCTAATAAGATGAGCATGTTATGTTTCTCCTGATTCTGTTCATGTGATGTGTTGGATTTATTGTTTTACATATTTTTGAAACATCCTTGCATCAATGGGAAAAAGCTTTCTTGGCCATGGTTTCTTTTTAATGATTTGTGGCATCTGTTTATTAGTATCTTGAAGAACATCTTCACATCTATGTTCATTAAAGAGATTAGCTTATAGTTTGTTGTTTATGCGTTTGTTTGTTATTTGTCTGGTTTTGAAATCCAAGCAATGTTAGCTTCCAGGAGTCAGTTTGGCACTACTCATTTCTTCTCAATTCCTTTAAATAAGTATTAGTGCTAGATCTTCCACAAATATCTTATAGAATTCATTGTTGAATATATTAAGTCCTGGGTTTTTCTTAGTGAATTTTTTTTTAAGTTATTGCTTCAATTTAGTTGTCTGTATTTGATTATTCAGTTTTGGTGATTCATACAAACTTAGGAATCTATCCTTTTATATTCTACGTTTTATTGATGTATAAGTTTTCAAGGTAGGTATTAATAATTTTCTAAATTTTAGTGGTATTCATCATGATTTGAAACATTTTTCTTTTTTAAAATTAATTTGATTTGTACATTTTGTATATACATTATGATCACATTAAACACTAAGAATTTGTACCTGTGTATGACACACCTTGATTCTCATTTTTCCCATCCCTATCCTCTCTACAGCCCCCAACTCCTTATGTATGTAAGCATGGTTTCCTTTTTTTAACAATCAAATTTTCTTCCCCTTCTTTCCTATCCCCTACTCTACTTTTACTTTTCCCCTTGAACAACAGTTTGTGATATCTAAATCTTGGAAACAGCCCAAATGCCCATCAATTGGAGATTGCATAAAGAATATGCGTGTGTGTGTGTTTAAATAAAATGGAATATTATTGAGTCATAAAGGATGATAAATTAGTCATTTATACTCAAATGAAAGTACCTTGAGGACACACTCAAACACAATAAATAAAGCACAGATGAGTAAATAACATAATCATTTCTCTAGTATGAGAAATTGAAGATATAAATGAGTTCCAAAATCTGTGATGGGTATTGTGATATAGGAAAAAAATATTTTCTTTTTCTTTGTGGTATTGGGGATCAAATTTAGGTCCTTGTGCTTGTAAGGTACATAGGTGCGGTATCACGTAATCTGACCCTTGCTTTGTTCTCTGATCACATTGATTTAAGTCTGCTTTCGGGTAATATCGATATGTTTTTTTTCTACTTTGTTCATTCTTTTGAAGAAGCATGTCTTTGGTTTATTGATTATTTTAGGCTCCATTTCATTAATTCTGCTCTCATCTTGATCATTTCCCTATATTAGCTTTGGTTGTGGATTATTCTTGTTTTTCTAGAAATTTGGTGTACATCATTAGGTAGTTGTCTGTGCCTTCTCTGTTTTTCTGTTATGGGCATACATACATAATTATAAATTTCTGTCTTAGCACTGTTTTTTCCTGATTTCTTCTGTCATCCATAACCTACTGAAGAACATGCTGTTTAATTTCCATATGTTTGGATGATTTCCATAATTTCCTTTGTCAATGATTTCTAGTTTTATCTTCATTTGATATGACATGCTTGGGATATTTTAATTCTCTTAAATTTTCTAAGCTTACTTTGTGGAATAATATGTTGTCTGTTTTATAGAAAGTTCTGTTTTATAGAAAGTTCCATGTACTGTTGAAAAGAATGTGTACTCTGGGGGTAGAACACTTTGTAGATATTTATTAAGTCCACTTGTTTGAAGGTTTGGCTGAACATTTATATTTCTTTATTGATATTTTTGTCTAGTTGACCTATTTGAGATAGTGACACACTGAGTTTTGGCCCTCAGCTGTGCTGTTTATCTGGTTTTTTAATGTCCAGAAGCATTTGTTTTTGAAGTTGTGTGTGCCCATGTTCAGTGCATATATATTTATCATTATTTCTTTCTGTAGACTTTCCCTTATTCAATACGTGCTGACAATTTTTTGCCTCTTCTGATCAGTGTTAGCTTAAGGTCCACTTGTCTTAAAATGCTATATCTACTCCTGCTTGTTTTGCAGATTCTGGGACATAGGATAGTTTTCCACCTTTTGAGTTTTAGTTTATGTTTCTATTTGAAATAAATTTTCTTTTACACAGCATATCTTTTAGATTTGGGGATTTTTATATAACTACCAATCTCTGTTTTTTGATTGGGGAACTACTATCATTCATTTTATGAGTTATTACTGATAGGTACTCACATTTCTGAAATTGCATTAAACTGGGGAATAGCTTTTTGCTAACTAGCCGGGTTAAGAAGCAGAAAGACAGCCCATGTGCCCTCCTTCATGTGGATCTTGAGCTTGTTCAGATAACTCAGGAACGTGTCTGTCTCCAGAGGGTTGCCTTCCCAAGTGTAAAAACAAATATGAGGCCCTACTGCCTTATATAAATATGCTGAGATCGCTGTAACTTTCTGTTCAATTAACCTGTATAACTTGGTATAAAAAATTAATATACTCAGACGCAGATGCTGTATCCCCACCTCCTATGTAGCCCCCTACCCAATCATTTAATCCTATGTTTCTTGTGCCTAAATACATAAATGTAAGTGCCTCACATCTATAACCACACCTCTCTTTCTAGTTTACTTAAGAGGCTGCTGTCCTTTGTACCAGTGCTGAAATCTTTGCAAGCTATTCCAGGTCAGCCTGCTGGCAATAAACTTGCACTTGTTTTTGACAGACTCTAGATTCATTGTCACATCCTGGCCTACTGTTTAAAACCCAAGAAACTCTTTGGAGATATTTTGCCATAGCAGCTTGACTTTCTTGTTGCTGATTTCTTTTTTCTGCTTCTACTTACTCTACACATTAACTAATGTGTTCATTGTACTACACTTTTTGGTGTTGTTGAGTTTATTGTCACATTCTAGGATCCTTGAAAAATTTCTGGAGTACTGGTGTGCTGGTTATGAGTTTTTTAAGGAAAAGTTATTTCACTTATGGAAATAACTTGTTTGTCCATCAATTTTGAAAAATAGATTTTTAGCATTTATCAGTCAGAAATAGAAGTTGTTTGATTTAAGTTCTTCAAACATTTCATGCCAATCTTTACTATAATACTAACTTTAAAAAATGGTGGATTTGTCGCTTCTCTCTAACTACTTTTAACATTTATTCTTATGTTAGACTTGTAAACTATTGACTGTGTTCTAGGGAAATTTATTTTGAGTCATGTTTATTTGAGGTTCTATATGCCTGACTTCTCTATATGTGAAATTCCCCAATTATTTGTGTAAACATTTTTGATCCAAATTGTTCTATCTTTTGGGTTTTTTGTAATTCTGAATAATCTTACATTAGTCTTCTTTTCCTTATCTAGAATTTTTCTGTTTACTTATTTTCAATTTATTTTTGAATCATAGTCATCCGTGTTTGCCTTATCTTCTATTCCTGATAATTCTGCTGTCACACTGGTTGATGACAGTGCCATGATTTCAAAACGTATTTTTTATCTCTTAGATGTTTTTTTGATACCTTTTCATGCTAACCTGGTGTTCATGTTTTGTATCATCCTATTCAGTTCAACTAAGTTTTTTTAATGTCTTCTGTAAGCTCATTAATAATTTTACATATTCAGTTCATTATCTGCTTAGTTATATCATCTACTTACTCTGTCATGTACAGATTTGTGGTTTGTATTCCTTTTTAATTTTTTTTATTTATTGAAATCTTTATTGGTACATTACATATATGCATCATGATTGCACTTCACAATGGGGATTTGTACCAGTATAATACACAACTTAATTCTCATTTTTTCCCATAGCCCTACCCACCCTACCACCCCCCTATATACATAAAATTTGTTTCCTTTCTTTTTGTTATAATCTCAATATTTTTCCCCCTTCACACTCTTAAATTTTTCATAAATCAACTATTTGAGTTGATTTCTTACCAATGATGCCACGTGAATCAGTCTTGAGGGACTTGAAAATTTTGAGGAAGATTTTTAAAGTTTGGGGTTTTTTTTCATCTTTTCTTTTTAGGTGCTGAGAATTGTGGGTCAACTGTAGTCAAAAGACCTTGTTGCTAGGATGAGGTTCTCTTTAGCTAGACAGAGTCTGCTATCCAGTGAGAGACTCTGGGCATGGCTAACTATAGACCTTTTCTGTGTCCCAGGATCTGACAACTTCTGTTAATTGGAGGACGGAAGGTTGGTTCAGTGTAACTTGCCCACCACCCAGTTCTCTGCAAATTAACCACAGTACTGTTGATGATAAAAAGAGTAATCAGGTATTGGCATGCAGTAAAAACCAGCTAATACAAGTATTCCTCCCTGGCAACAGCAACAAAATTAGCAACAACCATACAGTCAAACTCAGACTGGATATTGACATACCAGAAAAATTAATAAAATCTACCCTTGCACTACCACCACAATATAGAAGATAACTATATAATTATCCTTTAGACATTAAAATCAACCAAATATTGATATACAGTAAGTGTCACCATGGACAGTAAAAAAATTCTATAATACTAACACAATAAAATGAATATCTAAAGAATAATATATTAACAGTAGGCTAATAATTGTAAAGTAGATGGGGAAGAGAAAAATAAAATAAAATAAAATCTGAAAAAAGAACAGAAAAATGGGAAGGAAGACAGGAAAGTTAAACTATGTAGCCAATTACAGAGTAAAGTAAAATTAGATAAAATAGAGAAGAACAAACAAGAAAAAAAAGAGAAAATTAAAATCCCAAGCTAAATTAACAGTCCAAAGGTAAAAATAAAGCAGATAAAGGAACTCAATCCTCCCAAAAAAATGCAAATAAAAATATTTCTCTCTGATTTTTCATGACCAGTTTCTCCAGTATTAAATCCCACCAGATGTGGGAGAGAGACAGTCACTAAAAGGCCTATTTTCTCTCTATAGTCTTTTTTGTGTGTGGACATGCTGAATCTTCAACCATCTTCCTTGTTTAGTGTGGTTGGTCAATGGTGTCCAACCTAAGGCTACATTTCTAGCCATTCCCAATTTCCATGTACCGCACTGGGTCCCAGGTCACAGCTTTCTCTGCCTATCTTCACACCCTGTGGGCTTCTGAAGTAACCCTCCAGGATGTCCATAAACCCCAGGTTGAGCAGTTTTTCAAACCAAGGCACATCTGTCATCATGTTGGCAGATGGGAGAAAGTAAGCAAACCACGGAGCTATGTTGGAGGCAGGTGGTGATCTGGAGTTGAGTTGGGGTGGAGGTGAGTCAGGCCATCTGCTGGACTTAACCCTAATACTTTCAGACTGTAAGTACTCTGAAAGTCACACATGATTAGATTCTCACCATGGAGGATGGAAACCCCATTTCCCTGCAGGCTTGAGTTTAAAATTTTCTGGGTTCTTCATCAAATCTTCACTTTCTCCACTACTATCTTGAAACCTCCTCCCACATAATCTCTGGGGTAGGGTGACTGCAGATGTTTAGAAATAGTATAGCTATTCTGCAGCTCTGTGGCCCAGAGAGTCAGAAGGGAAAAGCCACCCCATCACACATGACTGAGACTGTTGGCAGCTGTCAATAGATTGAAGGAATTTAAACTGAAAGGTAGAAAGTAATCTGGTTCATGCAAAGCGAATGACATCTGGGTCATGCCCACCAGTGCAAAAGAGTTGTCAAACTTTTCTTCCCATTTTTATCCTTTTTTTCTTTTTCCTCCTCTTCAGAGTAGCTACTTTGCTACTCTGAGAGAAAGAAGTAAATAGATAAACAGCCACAGTGGACTGATGGCAACAGGTCAACAGATTAAGGGATTTTATGTTTTGAAGTAGAGAGAGCCAGTCCAGCCAAACTCTGCTCCCAGATCCACCCATGCCTTGACTATAAAGGGCTGAAAAAACTCAGTCTACTCTTTGACCAGATATAGAAGCACAAGGTGCCTGGGCTGACAGTGGAAAAGGAACGCTTTCCCTCATTGGAACAGTAGGCACAAGCAAATAGGCAGATAATAGAGCTGCATGTGGAAGATTACAGAGGGGAGACTTGGGCAAGAGACACAGCAAAGACTGCTAATTGCAAAAGGCCCCAGATCTCAACCCCAATAGTCAGAAAGTTAAAGACAAATGTAAGAGCTAAGACAGCCACTCTAGTGAGAACCCAGAAGACTATAGCAGTTGGTGGATTAGTGGGATCAGGATCTTCTACTGGAACCTGGACTTCTTGCAGGGGAAGGGTAGCTCAAACCTGCAGCAGAACTGTAGAGTTCAAGCCTGCAGGAGATCTGGGAGCTAAATTCTGTCCTTGTAGTTAGAAACCAGCCTGAATCTCTGTGGGCTTTGAAGGCACATGAGATTATCTGACCTGATTTTCAAGCTCTTGCCCATGTTGTCTACCAGTGTCATGCTTTGAAAGGGACCCCTTTTGTTGTTGCTGTGGTTCTTCCTTTTTTCTTTCTCCTCTCTTCCTTATTTCTCTCCTTTATTGTTCTTGCTGTTATCCTACATTTTCTCACTTTTCACCTATTTCTTCTTATTCCAATTGTTTTTATTCTAATAGGAGATTAATACAGTTTCTAGTTGTCCCATTGCTGTTAGTTTGCTCTGTGTTGTATTTGTTACTTTTGTGCCTTTTCCTCCAAACTTTATCAGTTTCCCAAGGTTTGTGTCATTTTTATGTGTCCTCTGGGCCTGTTTCTAATATTTTTTTTCTTCTCCCTCTCTCCTTTTATGTCTCCTACCCCCTACTCCTTTTAAGTCTTCTTCACAGAGGGTGACACTGCTATATTAAAGGGTTTGTATATGGTAAACATATTTCTGGTTAGTTATTAATTTTGATATGGGTCTGGTTCATAATATTAAAAGTGTCAGAATAATGACACAATGGTCATTATTCCACTAATACATAATTCCATACATTATGCATGGAAATCCATTATTCCATACATACATAATTCCATGTATTCTGTGACACAATGGTCACAGAAATCCCACAATGCTTTTTCATTCTCTGGACTGTGTTTGATGTGGTTGTTGATAGTGATTGTATTATTTTGGCCAAGGTAATGGGATTGTTCTATTCAGCATCTTTCTTGGTTTACTAGAACTGACATTACCTAAGGCCATTATAGACTCAAGGCCAAGGTCCAACTATACCTGTAGGATGACCCAGGAAGTAGTCATTCCCTAACACTTCTAAATATTAGCAAGAAGCATACTGGCAATATATGTTTTACAGGCAGTGACCCAGGAATTACACCAAAAAGATCAATCACAACAAAAAAAGAAATGAGAAGAAACTTAAGTAAGACACAAATCAAGAATTCTAGATCACTAAAGGGACATATAGGGAATAATGAGATGGAATAGCCTAGAACTCAACCACCTGGTCTCCCTGAACCGGCAACAAAGGATTTGGGAAAAAAAATTAAATCAAAAATAATTTCTCAGATAACAACAAAGATAATGTCCATGATGAAAAATACAATTAATAAAATGAAAGAAGAAATCAGGAATCGCATGGAATCTCAGAACACAAAAGTAATGGAATTCTTTCAACAGTTTCAAGCAAATTTCCTAGAGATTAAAAACTCCATTCAAAGCTTACACACCAGGATGAGCCAGTGCAAGCACAGAATCTCAGACATAGAAGACAGAATTGCAGTTACTAACCAAGAAAATAAAGATTTTTTAAAAAATAGAAAGAAACATGAGAAATCAACCTAGAAGCTGCTAGATGATTCAAAGAAGACAACGTAAGACTGATTGGAACTAGTAAAGAACCAAGAGCTGGTGTAAATAACATTAAAAAACTGTCCACAATCTTATCATTTTATATGGCAGAGCAATACTCCATTCTGTAGAAGAATGACAACTTTTTCATCTAGTCTCCAGTTGATGGACGTTTTGGTTGTTTCCAAGATTTAGTTATCACAAACTGAGCTGCTATAAACATGGGTAAACATATGTCACTGTGATATGAATATTTTAATTCTTTTGTGTATATACCTAGCAGAGGAATGGCAGAGTCCAATGGCACCTCTACTTGTAATTTTTTGAGGAATCTCCAAACTAATCTCCACAGGGGCTGTACGAGTCTACACTCCCACCAACAGTGGAGAAGGGTTCCTTTTTCTCCGCAGCCTCACCAACATTTGTTGCTGGCTAATTCTAAGATAGTAGCCATTCTTTGTGGAGTGAGATGAATCTTAGTGGTTTTTTTCATGTGCACCTCTCGAATGACTAGTGATGTTGAGCATGTCTTTATATGCTTCTTAGCTGCTTTTATTTCTTCCTCTGAAAAGTATCTGTTCACTTATACTTAAATGGACATATCTTGAGGACACCCTCATAAGTAAAGTAAATAGGTCACAGATGTGTAAATATCATATCTTTTCTCTGGTATGAGAAAGTGAAGATATAAATGAGTTCTGGAATATATGTTATATATATGAAATAGCAAATACTCAAAGCAAAATGAGGTAAAGGGTAAATGAGGGGAAAATAATGAGATTATAACAAAAAAGAAAGGAAACAAATCTTATGCATATAGGGGAGGTGGTAGGGTGGTTAGGGGTATGGGAAAAATGATAATTAAGTTGTGTCATATACTGGTACAAATGCTCTTTGTTGAGTGCAATCATGATGTGTATATGTAACGTACCAATAAAAATTTCGATTACAAAAAAAAAAAGTCCACAGAAGTAATGGCAGAAAACTTCCTAAGTAAGGGAAAACAATTTGATAAACAGATAAAGCAGCCATGCAGGACAGTAACTAACAAAGACCAAAAAAATCCAAACTTAGGCATATTGTAAAGATTTCAGAAATCCCACAAAGGAATGAAATATTGATAGAATTATTGGATAGAAATATTTTATTCTGATTACTTGAAAATCATACATTTTCTTTTCTCTTTTAATGTTAGTTTTATTTTTCTCTTTTGTTTTTTAATAGTTAACAACATGTTTATTTTCCTCTTAACTAAGACGATTGCCAAGTCACTCCATTTGTACCTTCTCAAATGGCACTCTCTGTCTCTACTATGCTGATGATGTGTAATAGACGTATAACTGTCACCAAAACCTATTTGCTTGAATTTTAGTTTTTAGATAACACATTACTTTCTCATAGCCTCATTTTAATTTTATTTTCTTAGAGATTCATCAAAGCATTATTAAGGAGAGATTTTTGCATATAAACTAAAATGTTAAATTACAGGAAATATATCTATTGTGTCTCTGTTTACATGATTTTTTAAAAAATACATTTCAAGCTCAAAATTCTACCTGCCTTTAAGATAGTACTGTTTTCTTCATACATTCAATGCTACTACTAATGGAGTATATGATTAAATCTAGTTTTGAAAACTTTGTATGCAAAATTTTTCTCTTTCTGGTAAATTAGAATTTTCTTTGTCTAATCTTTTAGCATATTAGCATAATATGTCTGCGTATATATTTAATCTTATCATTGCATTTAACATTTTAGAATTAATTTCATACTAGTATATTTTAAATTTTTAATTAAAAATCTATAAATATTAATTAAAATATTTATTTTTTTTGTACTAATCAGACTGGCCTATCATAACAAAGTACCATGGAATGGGTAATAACAATAATTTATTTTCTCATGGTTCTGAGACCTAGATAACTTAGACTGAGATCGTCCAGTTTTGGTGTGTGGTGAGGGAACTTTCCTAGGTTGGGAAGTTTATATCTGTCCTCAAATGGCACAGAGGAAGGAAGAAAATGAGGGAGAAAATGAGGAAGGAACACTAGCTTTCCACACACTGTTACGTGTTCTTATAAGGTTCTAATTCTACCAGATTGGGGTATCCTGTGACCTTATTTAAACTTAATCATTTCCTTAGGGAATGCATCTCTAAAAACAGCCACAATGAGATGCCTTCCAAAGACATTTGGGAGGACAACTCCAACATCCAGTCTATATAACATTCTCTGCTGTATATTCTACTTGTATATTCATTTATTCCCACTCCTAGTATATAAATGTTTCCATATCTCCTACTATAAAAAAATTCAAAAATATAAAATATATCTTAGTTTAAAAAATCCTTTAAAACATGCCTGTCCAAAATTTTCTTAATGAACTCTGATCTGGTCTTTGTTTTCATCATTTATTTATTTGTTCTAATTCATATTTATTTTTCTTTTTTCTTATTTATTATTTTTTTACTTTTCTTCTTAATTCTTCTTTTTTATTGAAATCTTTATTGGTAAATTACATATACACATCATAATTGCACTCCACAGTGGGTATTTGTACCAGTATAAGACACAATTTAATTCTCAATTTTTCTTATAGCCCTACCCACCCTACCACACCCTATATACATAAAATTTGTTTCCTTTCTTTTTGTTATAATCTCAATATTTTCCCCTTCACCTTATTTTACTTTGAGTATTTTCTATTTCACAATATATAATATAGAATTCTAGAACTCATTTACATCTTTATTTTCTCATACCAGAGAAAAGATATGATATTTACCTATCTGTGACCTATTTATTTCACTTATGAGGATATCCTCAAGGTATGTCCATTTAAGTATAAATGATTCAAACTTATAATTTTTTATGGCAGAGTAATAAATACTACATTCTGTAGAAGAACTTCAGGTTTTTAATCCAGTCTCCAGTTGCTGGACATTTGGGTTGTTTCCAAGATTCAGCAATTACAAACGGAGCTGCTATAAACATGGGTGCATATATGTCACTGTGATGAGTCTTAATTCTTTTGTGTATATAACTAACAGGGTGATGGCTGGGTCAAATGGGACCTCCAATCCTAGCTTTTCGGGGAATCTCCAAACTTATCTCCACAGGGGTTGTACGAGACTACAGTCCCACCAACAGTGGAGAAGTGTTCCTTCTTTTCTGCAGTCTCTCCAACATTTGCTGCTGGCTAATTCTGAAATGGCAGCAATTCTATGTGGAGTGAGATGAAATCTCGATGTTGTTTTCATCTGCTTCTCTTGTATGACTAATGATGTTGAGCATTTCTTCATATGCTTCTTGGCTACTCTTACCTCTTCCTTTGAAAAATATCTGTTCATTTCAGATGCCCATTTTTGAATTGGGTTTTTAAATTTGAGTGGGCTGATTTTTTTGAGCTCTTTATATATTCTAGATAGTAACTCTTTGTCTGAGGAACAGTTGGTAAAGATATTTTTCCCACATTGTTGGTTCCCTTTTAGCTCTGTTGATGGTTTCCTTTGCTGTGCAGAAGCTTTTTAAAGGAATGAGGTCCCATTTGCTGATTTCTTCTGCCAGTTCCTAAGAGTAATAGGTTTTGTTCAAAGTTTTGTTCAAGAAGTCTTTCCCTAAGCCAATGTCTTCAAGAGTTTGAGCTAACCGGTGTTTTGTTTTTCTTTTTCTTTTAATCTTTATTGGTACTTTAAATATACACATCATGACTGCACTCCATAATGGGGATTTGTACCAGTATAAGACATAACTTAATTCTCATTTTTTCCCATAGCCCTACCCACACTACCACCCCACCATATACATAAAATTTGTTTCCTTACTTTTTTGTTACAATCTCAACATTGTCCTCTTTCACCTTATTTTACATTCAGCATTTTCTATTTCACAATATATAACATACAATGCTAGGACTCATTTACATCTTTATTTTCTCATACCAGAGAAAAGATGCGATATGTACCTATCTGTGCCCTATTTATTTCACTTATGAGGATATCCTCAAGGTATGTTCATTTAAGTAGAAATGATTCAAACATATCTTTTTTATGGCAGAGTAGTACTCCATTCTATAGAAGAACCACAGCTTTTTTATCCAGTCTCCAGTTGATGGACACTTGGGTTATTTCCAAGATGTAGCAATCACAAACTGGGCTGCTATAAACATGGGTGCACATATGTCACTGTGATATCAGTCTTTTAATTCTTTTATACCTAGCAGGGCAATGGCCGGGGCAAATGGGACCATCAATCCTAGCTTTTTTATTTTTTTATTTTCTTTTTCTTTTTTTTTTTAATTATCTTTATTGGTACATCAAATATACACATCATGCTTGCACTCCATAATGGGGATTTGTACCAGTATAAGACACAACTTAATTCTCATTTTTTCCCATAGCCCCACCCACCCTACCACCCCCCCATATATATAAAATTTGTTTCCTTACTTTTTTGTTACAATCTCAACATT
>PVIR01038003.1:0-14819 GCA_004026965.1 Petromus typicus
TTTTTTTTTTCTTTTTGAAGGTTTTAGAAGCATGGAAGAGGAGCCTCAGCCTTTCTTTCAAATAACTGCTCCAACAGCATTATAGATGGCTGGTTAGTCTCTTCCTGACCTCCCCGAGAGGTTCCATCAGCTCTAACCCAATTTCCAGTAATTCTGCATTCCCAGCTCTGGGACAGCAGCAGACGGTCATAGCTTGTTCCACAACCCATAATTCTCAGCTTCAAAGTTCAGTGCCAAATAAGATCTCACACTGTTGGATGACCTTTTGTACCAGCCTTCAGCAGCAATTATCCTGCTTATTCGATGACGACACTTGGAGAAGGCGAAGGCTTCTGTTTGTTTTCAGATATAAACAAAGCAAAACAAAACAAAACATGAAAATGAAAACAGCGACACAAGGGCTGAGGCTTCCTTCCTGTCATTCACCAGTCTAGTCAGTGAGCAGGGGACAAAAGAGGGTTGGCAGGTGTGAGGTGCGGAGGTGGCTGAGCTAGAGGAGCTGGGTCAGAGCCCCGGGCAGGGCGTCTTCTCTGGCAAAGCCCAGAACAGCGACTGTCTGCAAGCCAGACCCGTAAATCCTCCACACACTGAGCAGCCAGTGCCAAGCTGGGCTGCAAGAGGCCTAAAGCAGCAAGCGGTGAGTCCCTAGCTTCCCGCAAGTGCATAACGCAGACATGCAGAACTGCCGGTGTGTGCCGAGAGCTCCTCACCACACACACACTCCACACATTGCACACCTCCACCAGGGTTTATGTTTATGACGTCAATGTCTAGTCTTCACTGTGTACCCGGATCTACTTGTGTTTACAGTTAGAGAAGCAGACAGGATTCGAACCACTTATCCAAATCCTATGAACAGAGGTGCTAGAGTTTGAACCTGGTTCTTCTTTGTTGCTCAAGATCCATCCTCATCATGACAATCTTCCTGCACCCCAATCAGGGAGCATCCTTCCCTTTCTGGGGTTCACACTCCCTGTACCAAGTGCTCCCCTCAGTTCCCATTGTGCCTTCGCTCCGCACCCAGCACACGAGGGGGACGGACTTCACCTTTGCCAGCAGGAGCCTGGAACTGAGTGGGGTGTCAAAAGTTCCCGAGGAAAACATTGCCACACCAGGACAAAGAGATTGTAAATGCGATTTAAGAGCAGTGAGGTGAATTCCTGGAGTCACTGCCAGAGATGAAGGAGGTCCAGGAAAACAGCGAGGATGAGGGACTCTGCCAATTGCTCTTTCAAAAGTCACTCAGAGGCACAGAGCGGAAGTGGGACAGCCTTCAAAACAAAAAAATAACAAAGTCAAGGTTTGAGAAGCAAAAACACATGACGCTGTTTGCACGGAACAGTGAGAACATTCTTCCGGTTGGGCTTGTTGATGTCTCCAGACCGATGAGAGAGGAAGTGAGGAAGGACGTGTGATCCTCAAAATCAGAAGTGTGTAAGGAGAGCCTAGCCGGGGCCCAAGAAAATGTGTGCGTGTCCGTTTCTAAATTGCCTATTACTGCGGTCATAGACTTGTGTCCAAAGTATTTACTTTAGAGTATATAAGAGGGAAAACTAAGTGTAAGGACTGGGAGACTTCCCTCTTGAGTTTCCGTAGATGCAGAGCACACATACTGTAGCAGAGAGCAGTGTCCGTCCCACTTCTCTTCTGTAGATCTATGACTTGCAAAGTCCTCACCTCAGCTCCCTCCTCGAACAGAAACCCTGCTTATGTGCCACACCACCCAGCAGAGAACAGCACCTGGTGAGGGCCCCGGAAGAGTGAGCAACAGAAGATATGGCCCCGGTGACAGAGCAAGGAGCCCCAGGCAGCCCAGCGCCAGGCCTGTGGGGCTGTGCCACAAAGTCAGCTTTAAACAGGGCAGAAAAGAGAAAAGCCAGCCAGACCCAGAGAGCACTTCCTTCAGAGAGGTAAGAAATTTCCTAGCTATTAGAAGAAATCACAGGCTTATGTGATAGCTCTGAATCCGCTCAGAATAAGATAAAGCACCTTGGGAGGTCGAGGAGATGACCTTGATCCAGGGACCACTTAGAACAGCCCAGTAATTGGAAACCATACAAGCCAGGGTGCACTCCAAGGAAGCAGAGACCTGCGGGGGAGAAACAGAAAAATATTGCCTGCTTAATAATGAACCTTCTGTGGTATAATACCAACCATACAATTCAAATTAATTTGGGTGAAAATATACAGTTCTTTTGTAGATATGTCTTGGCTTCACAGTAGTTAAAGCAGTGGGCATCCTTGGTCGATATATTGAGCTTTGTACTATGGAAGGTAACTCAGAGCATGTTCTCTCCTTTCGTTCCAGCACAGGGTAGGGCTTCTGCCTCACGTAACTCCCACGAAGACCAATGCAAAGCATCCGCTGGCCTCTCTTCCCACACTTACCCTTAACGCATTCAAACAGAGCTTTAGAGTCACAGCCAACTTATCCATTATTGATTTATACAATTTATTCTAAGCTAGCTGCTCAGGACTCACACTACTTTTAGACACTCGTGGAAATGGTTTAGTTTCCATTGAAATCAGAATTTTTTAAAAATGAACTTTTAAGTAAAATATAGAGAGAATATTAATACATTCCTACTTATATCAAAGCAGTGTTAAGTCATAAATCATAAATTACATATAATAATATATATAATATATATTATTCTTTAATGGAAGAAGTGGCTCATAAATATAAAAGTACTTGGGCTCAAGAAAGCCGTAATGAGCTTGGGGGAGAATTGCTCTGAAATCCAGAACTCTTCCATGCTGAGGGCTTCAGGTTTTATTTTATGGTAGTAGACTGAGAAGATAAGTGTAACATCTTCCAGAAACTACTGCCGCCCAGACTTCCAGCCCCATCCCACTGTACCCAGAGCCTTCCCAGTTTGTGCAGAGGTGCTGCCTAGCTTGAGCAGCTCCTCCCTGAATCGCCCACCTCCCCTCTCTCCTCCACAGCAAACAGGGGTGGCCCAGCCTTTGGGACCGCTGTGTGTGAGCCTTGACAGGCCCCTTGCCGATCACTACTCCCCGTCTCCCTGGGTGCTCACCCAGTCAGTAGCATTTGCTACAAGCCTAAGGTACAAGGACTCCTCCACTCCGAGGCTTCTGGAGGCAGATGAAGTGGATGCCAGATAATCCTCCCTACAAATCTGCTTCCATTCTCATGGAATGCATATACAATTGCCCTTCATCCCCAAGGTGCACAGAATAACCACAGCCCAGGAAGAGGGGTGATTCAATTATCTCTTTTGCTTGTTTTAAATCATATTTTGATTTGGATTTTAGAGATTTTCTTTGCTGCTTTCTTGTTGTTTCAGTAATGCAAAAAATAGAGGCAGCTTGAGCCTTGGGAAATAAGATACTTCAGAGGAATAAAACCTAGTAAGTCCTGGAGTACAAATGTGGATAGCTAATGTGGTTCTCTGCATTCATATCCTCACATTCCCAGACATGTGCTGAGAACCTGCTCCCCACAGCTGGTCACAGGGCTAGTGATCCTAATTTTTCAGATGATAACAACATGGATGTCTGACTGCCAGGTGCAATCAGGGTTGAAGGTGCCGTGATCTGTCTGTAGTCTTCACTTTTGACCCTTAGGGAGTGATTGGGATTGAGCGGCAAGTGACACCAACCCTGAGCTATGAACAGCCCTAGACTGTGAGCAGCTTTCATCATTTCCTACTTGAATCCCAGCTTATGGAAACAATTATTGATCATCAAAGACAGATCAGACCTTTATTATCAGATTTTCATTATATTTATTATTCACTTAATATACAGCACCACCCTATAGAGCAATAGTTAATTTTGTCACTTTGAGAGTGGGAGTGTTGAAATGATGTGTCTAGGCCTCCAGAACTAGGAGGAGACAGTCTAGTGCACAGCTAGTCCTCCTGTGACCCTGCACCATCTGCCCTCAGGTGCCTCTCTGCTGCCTCTCGGCCTGAACTATGGACCCCAGAAAGTAGTGATCACGCGCTGTTCTTGTTTTTAACCTGCACTGGGTGGTACAGCATCTGTGTGGCTCTGCTACTGTTGTATTTTGTAATTCTCTGAGTGGTGAAGGATGGGACACAAAGAGAGGTGGGTGAGTCCTCTGCTGATGGACAAAGGCTTCTCAAAGGTGTGTGCAGAGGTGGTGTCCATGTGTCCAGAAGGGGTGGGTTCGGATGGCCAGTTTCTTGGGCAAAAGTCTCTAATGGAAGGTGTGTGACATGACTGCGTGCAAACTGGTCTGGTTATATTGTTTGTCAATGTCAGACATAATAAAATGAGAGATTATGAACTGGCGGAACTATCCCAGTCTCGGTGATACTGCTTCTCTGAGGGCCTAAGCTCTGTTCTTAAAATTTCTTAAGCTGCCCCAGGGCAATGATTGGTCTCATCCACGTATTGCTTTCCTTTTCCATTTCCAGTCTGAAAGTTTAGCTTTTTGCCACTGAAATTCTGACACAAAACATACATTGCTGTTTTCCAAACTTCCCCCACTGACCTGCCCTTAAACTTGGAAGGAAATAAGGAAAAACAGAGGAAGTGGGGGGCTGGCTACTGGCACAGTCGTTCATTTTGAAAAGTCATTTCAAATTGCACGAGGTGCTTCAATTGCCCTATTTTCCTGAAATTAATTCTAAATTTTATGGGTACAATTTGTTTCCCTTAAGTCTCTAATTATGCTTTTAACATTCAATCTTTCAAACTCTAGCCATTAGTGACTTAATACGGTGTTATCAGCGGATAGAGTGGAACTGGGAGTGTAGGTGGGAGATGTGAGAGTGGAAGTCGCGCCTCTCTTGTGATGCTTGGAAATTGGTGTCCCCTGGAGTAAAGCGAAAAGGAAAAGCTAATAAGGCACCAAAATAGACTCAAGTCAAGACAGAAAATCAGTGTTTAAGATATGAGGACAAGGGCAGGAAGGGATTGAGAAATAATCACAAAATTTCATTTAAACTTTTGAATGTGGGATGACGGTAGGGGATTTCAGGCCCAAAGAGCAGAATCAGGAAATAAAAACATCATCAGACATCAAGATATGCACAGTGTACTGTGTTATGGTGGAAATGGGAACTTTTAAGAACATAAAAAATTAGTCACAGATAATAAGTGTCTGAGAGATGATAAAAAATTAAAAGTTGAATCACTGAATAGCTGGGTACATCCTATAATATAAGGGAGAGAAGATAGGATCATTTTTCCTTTTTGAATAATCAGAAGCAATTGGCTAAACATCCACAGTACTTCTATTTCTTAAAAGGGAAAGTACACAAGATGGCTCTGTGCCTCCACAGTCACCTCAACACACATCATGCCTCTCATTTGTACTGACACATTTTCCTGAATATTTACAGATCATTTAAATCCTTAAAGGCCATTGGGTTTTGGAGATAGAGGCCAAAGAGATAAAATAAAAAAGACAATCAACAAGGGTTACTACATAAAATTAAAACGTTTCTGTGTAATAAAGAAAATAAGAATGAAGAGGCAATCTACACAATGGGATTAACCCATTAGCTACCCTTCTGAGAGAGAATTAATCTCTAGAATATATAAATAATTCACAAAATTAACACAAAAATTGCTCAATTAATAATGAGGATGTGAATTGAACAGAAAATTCTCAAATGAAAAAACACAAACAGCCAATTAGTGTATGGAAAAAATGTTCAACATCTTTAGCCTTTAGGGAAATGCAAATCAAAACTACACTGAGATTTCATCTCACCACAATCACTATCATCAAAATATATTAAAAGAATGAATGCTGATAAAGGTATAAGGGAAAAGGAACCTTCTGCACTGCTTGCAAGAATGTAGACTTGTACAACCACTGTGGAAATCAGTGTGGGCTTTCCTCAAAAAAACTAAGAGATGTTAGTCGATCCATATACACTATGCCTTTACTCCCAAAAGAATAAAAGAGCACACTATCATAATATGCACATACCCATATTTATAGAGACACAGTTCATGAAAGCTGTAAAAGAAACAACCTAGATACCCACCAACAGTTGAATATATAAAGAAAATAAGGTGTGTGTGTAAATAATAGCATATGTATGAGCATTACAGCATCTATAAACAAAGAATAAATTAATCATATCATTTGCAAGAAAATGGATGGAACAGGAGACCTTGCTGCTAAGCAAAATAAGCCAGTCTCAGAAAATTAAAACTCACATGCAATTTTCTTACATAAGAAATCTAAAAATAATAAATAAAAGTAAGTACAAAAAGTAAAAGAGAAAAAGCCAAAAGCGTAATCCTCTAGCAGTGAAGAGAAGTGTTGGAATGGGGGGCCGAATGCACCCATGTGCGTCCAGACAAAACAGGCATCCTGCCTATGGAGGTGTGCTTCTCACAAATCTATGTCATCAACAGGCACAAGTTTGCTTGTGAAATAGGAATAAAATCATCAAAGAAGAGGACCTAGGAGGCAGAGGAAAGCAAAGAAGGGAAAGAAAAAAAATATGAAGGTATAAAGGAATAAATGGAAACAAAGCTTATGCAAATTAGGAGTGGAGGGCTGGGAATCGGAAAAAATGAGAATCAAGATACGTCCTGTACAGATACAAATTTTCAATGAGTAATGAGATCATAATATATTCCTTAAATGTATCGATAAAGTCAACTTAAGAGAAAGTTTCCTCGTCCCTGGAATGATTTACACATATGCAGCTTCTCTTTGGGCATTTGATGATGTGGATTCATGTCCAGGAAAGAACAGCGCACGAGGTCGCCTGCCCACAGACAGTGAGGCAGTACAGCAAGGTGCCAGGTCCATCTCCTGCTCACTTTGGCACCAAATCTCACTTTCTCCTTGACGCATCTTCAATGTCCAGTCAAGAAAGGAAAACTACTTCTTTTTAAGAACACCATACTGCAAGCACTTATTCTAAATAAAGCAGGAGAAATAGGTAAGACACTGATGACAAAAAACAAATATTAAGCTTGAATAGTATATAATCTAAGAAACTTCTGTTAACATCGGTCCCTACATAAGCAAAAGGCACAAAAACCAAAATCAAAAAAAAAAATAAACTTCCCATTTTCATCTTACCTCTCTTCCTTGCATAGGAAACAAATGTAACTCAAGATTCACAGTTCAAAAAAACTGAAAAACTTCTTTAATTCAAAGATGAACTTGAGTATGACCTCGGAGAATTCAGAACTGATGCCACGTTAGTCCTTTAATAAACTGGACTCGGCAATAACTGATCTCAAGGAAAATTCAATCAAAACCAAAGTCTTATCTTTCTTCAAAAACAGGACAGTTGAGAATTGAATGTGATGTCCTGGAAAAGTCGAAGCAGAAATAACATCAAACTAGTTTGTTCCTGAAAACAAGGCGACAGGAAATTGATGGTATTTTCACCCATGGTTTCTACTATAAAGGATCCTGGGCTCAGAAGCCATGTCACTTGACTTTTTTAAAAATCCAACACACAGAGACAGAGAATGAGACACCATGATGGTGACATTTCTAAAATAACTTTGAAGTGCAGTCCAAGGAGATCTTAGAACCAATAACTGCTAGTTTTTTGAACAGGTAATTTTTCCACTCAGTCTCTCTTCTAAATTTCTCCTTCCTTGAGTGCAGTAAAAGAGGGCAAGGAATGGAAAATTAAGAAAAAGGAGACACTTTGCAGCCTCTCATTTCCTGCTTAGAAATGTCTATGACAAAGTCCACCAGACTGAAATTCCATCTCTCTTGTAACTGTGAAGATGGAGAGGTAAGCAGGAAAGCAAATTTCTAGGGAGCTCGGAGGGCACGCATGGTTACACGACTGAATCACATTTCCAAACAAATTCTGCAAAATAGAAACACAAATTCGGACAGGACTAAATTAACTTGGTAATTCTTTGTAAATGGAATAGAAAAGGTGAGTCCTTTTTGGCTCTATGGGATTGTTTGTTTGTTTGTTTCAGTGGCATGCTTACTGAATAGAACATGACACATGTTATGTATATGAGTGACATCTATCTATCCTATGAATTCTAGTAGAAAAAATACAGCATATTGTTCAGGTTTGTAGAAGAAAGACTGTGAAAGGGAGCCAATATCTGATACATTACTGAACAAAGTTTAATACACTTATCCTCATCATGAAATTCACATAATCAAACAAGAAAAACTCTAAGGACCCTTGACAGGCTAGTCTGACCCAGAACAAAGTTTTCATTTGAAAGAATTTTTCTTCTAATATGAATTTTCACATATGAAGTGCACACTTATTTTAATTAATCAAGTGATCAAAGGGCAACTATAATTGTTATTAATTACTAAGTGAAGCAATAAGCTACCTAAATCACTATTATATAAAAATGGAAGAGACATGACTTCTACCTTTGAGAAATTCACTTTCTCTGTGGTAGTAGAAGTCAAATCCAGAGCCCTCTCACTAAATTATATCCTTTTCTTATTTTTATTTTTCATTTCTCATCAACCAAGTTACTAAGTTGTCCAGGCCAGGTTCAAACTTGTGGTCCTCCTGATTCAGTCATCAAGAGTGCTGGGATCATATGTGTCTGATAGTATGCCTGGCTAGCAAATCACTTTGTAATGGAAAACAAATATATACATACATACAAATAGATGGGTAGATTATATATGTTTTAATTATATATGTAATATACATAGATGTGGAAAGCCTATGGCTTGTAGTAGGGAGGCTGCTTATGTAAACTCAAGAGAAGGAAATGGGACTGTGGTAGGTGTCCTAAATTGACTTCTTGATCCAAGACTTGAAGAATGAGTAGAAGTAAGTCGAAGAAGAATGAGCAAGTCCTGCTGATAATGGGGCATGACCAGTGCAGAAAGGTGTCGTGGCCCTATGCCTTAGGAAATTAAACAGATAATTTCTTGGGTGAAAAAAATCAACCCAATTTGTAAAATAAGAATCTCCATCAGTCACAGTTTCCACAGGAAATAGACCAGCAGAATTAGCTACTCCGAGTAAAGTTGAATGAAATGTCTCTGTAAAGGGGTGTGCGAGACACTGAGAAGTAACGAGTAATGATGTCAACATCGCTGATGGAAGGGGCAGGGGAGGGCGCGAGGGCAGCAAAACAGAAGCAGAGGCTGATGAGTGGGAGCCACAGTCTGAGACTAACCCAGTCAGCTTGCTGCCACCCTGGTAGGAGGGAAACAGGAGATGAAGGGTCCTTCCTCCTACCTGCTTCTGGGACCTCCCTTGGGTACAGCTGACCTACAGACAGACAGCAAGAGCCAGTGGACAAATGCCCTCAGCCCAGAGCCGGAGAGGGTTGGAACAGTCTGGAGGACAAGCTGTCACCACACAAAGACCTCACCAACAGGTGCAGCCCGGTAAGTCCATCCTGCACACTTTCATCTTTGAGGTCTCCGTTAATGCTTCCTTTCTTTCCTGAGGCTTTTCTGGATCTCTCTAGAATAGCTCTTTATGATCCACAGAAATTGTTTTGCAGAACATTTAACCCTATTTCAATTTGAATGAGTATCTGTTCTCACTCCCGTTTCTGAGATCTTTTAGGAAAAAACGTCATATGTCAGTGTCAGTTTTGTATATCCGGTGCCCTGCATGAATTAATAATCACCCACTTTTTGTTAAATTGGATGTAAATAATTGCATCCATCATATGAATAATTCACTGTGTCAGGGAGCTACGCTGGGGGGGAACCTCCTCTGTAGTCTCTCACACTTGCGTGCTGCCCTGATGACCCACACCGGATGCCTCTGCATCTGAAAAGCAGAGATTACTTTATTATCCAAATGGCATACAAAAGTAAAGAGCAATATAAGTATTCAGGAACCAGTAGAATAGCCGAAGGCTGCAGGAGGAGAGCTGTTTACTAGAGAGCTAAATAAACACCAGTATTCCAAACCATTCCTATGCATTTTCAAACACACACACACACACACACACACACACACACACACACACACACACATATACATACATATATATATATATATATGTCTATATATCCCCAGATGTCTATGTTCTCATATAATGGTGAGAAGAACTTCACGTGTTAGGGGACTGTAAAAAATTGTATAGTAAAGAAAAGAGGAGCTAAGAAAAATTAAGATGTCATATTAAGTGGTAGACAGAAACACAAATTATTTTTCCCCTGAGCTTGATTTCTTACTGTACCAGAATGATTCCTTAGTTTGAGCATAAAAATGCATGTGATATTTACATTAAAAGTAACAATATACACAAGAAAGAGTTTTGACTGATGCTTCTGTATGATGTATTTTATTAAGGTCACACAATAAATCTGTCAAAATCTAGTACTAACTGATCTGGATTATTTTGGAAATGGTGAATGGGAAATACTTTACTTAAAAAACTTACTGTGTGTATCCCAATTCACCCCTGCACTAATTACAAAAACATTGTAACTACTTTTAAAAACATTAGCATGATATTCCCTTGAACATTTTCTTATGCGTTTTTCTACAGGTCTTTGAATTGCAAGCCCTTTGGTTAGAGTGTATGCTAATATTTTTTTTGAGGAAAGATTGAAAGTCTTTCTGGGAAGACAGAAAGTTTATTTAATAGCTAAAGAAAAATAATATTAGAAAGCAACATAGAAAAGTAAAAAAAAAAAAGTTATGTTTTGTAGGTCTGAGTGCCAACTGCATTAATTAATAGAGACTTTAAATCCTTTCAAGGAGATGAGCCGAAGAACTAGAACCACCGCCGTAACAGAGTGAGTGCAGATCACACGGGCGTCCTTCAGAATATGGCGGCTTCAGATAAGACTAATTAGGAGGGTGACAGAAACAGTCAACAAAAGAGAAACAAATCTTATTCTTAAACACGGGCAATAATTAACGGAATTAATTGACAATTTTCCCCTTTTCCTTGAGTATTTGAAAGGAAACTTTTCACAAGCTTTTTGCTGCTGGTGTTTTGGGTTTTTTCTTTTTTATTTTTGGTGCATAATGGTAAATATCTTGTTCTGTGTGAGAAGGATGGATGTCTGTGGGGAAAGGAGAGCGGTGCCCACGCTGGGGTGGGTGTGGCAGCGGCCCCCAGAGCAAGCCAGAGAGGTCACAGGGCTCTGTGGGAAGAGCGGCGTGGGGATCCCATACAGTACAAAACAGTGCTCGGTTTTGCTCTATCTTCCCTTTGGATTCTTTTTCCACTGTGGGTGTTGAATCCAGGGCCTTCACCCTGAATTACATCCCCATCGCTCTTTTACTTTTTATTTTGAGACAGGACCGGAACAAGGCACTAAGCAGTCAGGGAGGGCTCAAAGTTGCCCTCCTTCACCTTCGGGTTCCCAGGATAAAAAGATTTTTTCCTTTATAATTTATGAATATTTTTCCAAGCCATGTTATCTCTGTTTTGCTTTGTCTTGTTTGTTTGTTTTTTGAGGGAAGTCTCATTACATAATCCAAGCTGCCCTTTACTAACTGTGGAGCTCAGGCTGACCTCAAACTCACGGGGATCCTCCTGCCTCTGCCTCCCCAGTGCTGGGACTGCAGGTGTGTGCCACCGTGCCCAGCATGCTACCTCTTTGACATCTTTAGATGGTTTTCAATTTCCTAGTAATTTGTCACTGCTGCACAACCAACCAGCACCAAACCTTAGTGGTTCTACAATTCACTTGCTCACAGCCCCACAGTGTTGATGGAGTTCAGCTGAGACAACCCGTTTCTGTACGAGGAGATGTCAGATACAGCCTGAACCATTCCATGGCCCAGATAGCCCCACACCTATGGCCAAGAAACTGGGCTTACACCAGCTGGGCACTCACCTGGGCTTGCTGACAGGATCGCCATACCACCTGGTGAATATGTTCAAAGCTCAGTGGTCTCATGCAAATTGAATAGCTGACAGGGAAGCTGGATTCCCCCAGAAACCCAAGGTGGAATTACAGGTCTATTTTGGCTCATTTTATTGGTACATTGTATATACACATCATGATCGCAATCAACAATGAGAGCTATAACAGTACATCACATGACTTTATACTCATTTTCCCCTTCCTCTGCCCCCACACCCTATATATATAAGCTTTGTTTCCTTTTTACCATTAAATGTTTTTTTTTCCCCTTCTTTATTTACCTCTATCCTCTTTTTCCTTTCGAGTATTGCAGGAAAGATATTGTGAAATAGAAAATTGAACCAGGGATTTAGCTCAATGGTTCTGGCACCTGCCTTGCAAGCACAAGGGCCTGAGTTTGATCCCCAGTAACCACATGCAACAATGTCAGGCATGGTGACTCACACCCACCAGCACCCAGCACCACATATCACAGTGTCGGGCATGGTGGTTCATGCCTGTAATCCCAACACTTAGGAGGCAGAGGCAGGAGGATTAGTGAGTTCCAGGCTGAGTTGAGTACCAGACTGAACTACAAAGCAAACCCTGTCTCAAAAAAAAAAAAAAAGGAAAAAAAGAAAGAGGGAAAGAAAGAAAGAAAGAATAATAAGAAAATATTCTAGGTTCCTTTTTCCCTATAGCCCACCAGCATTTGATATTGGTTGATTTTGTGATAGCAGCCATTCTTTTTTTTAAAATTCAAGTCTTTATTAGTACATTATGAATATACATCATTATCGCATTCAACATTGACAGTTTGTACCAGTATATGACAGGTCTTGATTCTCATTTTTTCCCTTCCCCCACCCACCCTACAACCCTCTGCTCCCTATATACATAAGCTTTGTGTCCTTATTTTATTAATATCACATTCTTTTTCCCCTCATTTTTTACCCCCCATCTGCTTTCCTTTTAAATATTTTCTATTTCACAATATCAGCTATAAATACTGCAATTCATTTACATCATCATTTTCTCATACCAGAAAAAAGATACTATATTTACACATCTGCATTTCATTTATTTCACTTATGTCCTGAAGATAAATCCATTTGAGTATGAATGACTCAATCTTCTCATTTTTAATGGCAGATGATACTTCATTCTATAAAAAAACCACATCTTCTTTATCCAGTCTCCAGCTGATGGACATTTTGGTTGTTTCCAAGATTTAGCAATCACAAACTGAGCTGCTATGAAAGTGGGCACATATATGTCACCAATATGAATCTTTTAATTCATTTGTGTATATACCTAGCAAAGCAATGGCTGGGTCAAATGGGACCTCCAATCCTAGCTTTTTTAGTAATCTTCACACTGATTTCCACAGAGATTGTATGAGTCTACATTCCCGCCAACAGTGGAAAAGGGTTCCTTTTCCTCCCCAGCTAACATCTGTTGCTGGCTAATTCTAAGATAAAGAGTGAGATGGAATCTCAATGTTGTTTTCATCTGTTGTTTTCATCTCAATCTGTTCTCATTGACCAGCAATGATGAACATTCATATATTTCTTTGCTACCATTACATCACTTGAAAAATGTCTGCTTATTTCAGAACTCCATTTTTGATTTGGCTCTTTAAATTTAAGGGGCTGATTTTTTAAGTTCTTTATATACGGTAAATAGTAGTCCTTTGTCTGAGGAATAGCTGGTAAATTTTTCCTCACATTGTAGGTTATCTTTTTGCTGTGTATTGTTTTCTCTTGTACTACAGAAGCTTGGATGAGATCCCAGTTGTTGATTCTTTCTGCTAGTTCCCATGATGCTGAGGTTTTGTTCATAAAGCCTTTGCCTATGCCAGTGTCTCCAAGAGTTCTGCCTAACATATATTTCACCAGGTTTAGTGTTTTTATTTTAATATTTAGGTCTCTAATCCACTTTGATTTTAGACTCATGCATAGTGAAAGGCATAGAATCAACTCAAAACTGGATAAAGAAGATGTGGTTTTTTTGATACAATGGAGTATTATTCAGAATGATAAATTAGAGATATTTATAGCTAAATGGATATACATTGATATACATATTCATAAGTAAAATAAATAAGACACAGGTGTAAATACTATATCATTTCTCTAGTATGAGAAACTGAAGGTATAAATTGGTTTGAAAATTTCGGATAAGTAACGTGAAATAGAAAGAAAATGTTCAAAAGAAAAAGGGAAAGGTGAATAGGGATAAGGAAAGAAAAGAAAGAAAAACACTGATGGTTAAAAAGGAAACAGCGCTTATGTGTTTATGAATGAGGGTTTCCGCACATTCTGATGGTTAAAGCAGGTCAGTTCTGGAATCTAGAGATGGGCCAAACGTGGTCAGGAGCTATGGCTCCGTGTGATGGCTGCTGCATGAAAATGGACAACCTGACCCACTCATCTTTTAAAGAGATGTGGCATTTGTCAAGAACGATCAGCTTCCAGACTGTTAATGTTGTTCAAACCACTCTCTAACAAAGGCCCAGCTTCTCAGAGAAGTAAAGACCCTTCAACAGAGATTACATCACCCCAGGCTCACATAGGCCCGAAAAGCAGGAAGCACGAGGGTCCTCATACTGTGCAGTACAGTGTGGGAGTCAACTCCTCATCACTAGGACACAACACCCAACACCCACAAATGAAGGCAGAGTTCTCTTTACGCTCACAGTTTCAGTCCACAGGCAGTTGGTGTTAAGACAGAAAGGCCCTGGTGGGAGAGTTTCGGAAAACCACGCATGGCACAGCAGCAAGGAAGCAAAGAGAAAAGAGAGTGCAGGAGGAGGCAGACACTGCTGTATAGATCGTGCAAGAGCGGCTTGCTCCAGCCAGAGCCCCTCCTGATGCAAGCTGCTGTGGAGCCCCCATCACACACCGTCCAAAGCCACCAGCTCTGACTCCTGCGGCTCGCAGGGGACAGGCCACATCCAGGGCAGAAGACAGACACAATTTCTCCATGTTTTTGAAACAGACTTCTTTCTGTTTTAACTTTTTTCTTAGTAGTACATTTTTGCAACACAAAATGATTGCATTCATTGTGGAGA
>PVIR01038004.1:0-14804 GCA_004026965.1 Petromus typicus
CAGTTTTCCTCACAGTGGCTTTGTAATATAGTTTCAAGTTGGGATTGTGTTACTCTTGCCATGTTCTTGTTGCCCACTACTGTTTTTGCTATTCTAAGTCTCTTCTGGTTCCACATTAATTTTCTCTAGCTCTGTAAATTATGCTTTTGGAATTTCAATCCTGATTACATTGAACATATATAGTAGTTTTGGCAGTATGACCATTTTGACAGTATTGGTTCTTCCTACCCAGGAACAAGTAAATCTGATTACATATGTATAAGAAAGAATAGTGACAAAAACAGAATAGAATAGAAATGGAGAGTTACAAATTTTGGAGAGAAATAGAAAGAAAGAGAGCCATGAGGCAGTAACAGTATCATAGAATAAACATTTGAGACGGATTTTAATTTAAAAAAGCACTTAGTAACTTCACTTCCTGAAAAGTTCCTTGGATGCCACCTAGAATAATAAACATGAAACAACATAAACACTGCACAGAGATAGCTCTAGGAAAAACAGCAACTTTAGCTGGTAATGGCCCCGGATCTCTTTCATAGTCAGTTCCAAACTTTTTCCGAGCACCTCTGTATTCATTATCATGAATGCACCCACTGAAAACACAGTGCATGTCCAGAGGGCTATGCAATCTGTGTTGCTGGCCAGTCAAGTGTGGTATTATTCTTCAGGTGACATAAACACAACCACCTTAGTGTGATTCTGGTATCAAGGTTGCCTCTCACACTAATTTCTGGCTCATAGGCTGGTGACACAATTCAGATAAGGCAGGTTTTCATTATACAGTGTGATCCTGAGCTCAAATAAAGGCAGTTTTCCAACCTTAAATCATTTCAAGTTTCTCATCTATGGAATGGAGAATATAAAAATAACACCTAGTATACTTTTTATTTGAGTCCATGTTTGTATAAATACCTAACATAAGATACTGACATACTCTAACCTCAATTGGTAGGATATATGTATATATTATAAAAGTTACTCAATATTATTTATAAAATCGATGTTGTGATAAAATAAATATTTTAGCACCATACATGTGCATAATTTATATAGATATTGTCTTTCAGTCACATAAATATCTATATATTTTTGTATTGTTCTACATACTGATTTCTTTAGTGCACAATAAATACATTTTATGCAGACTTTATATATAATCAGTATACATTATACACAAAAATTATCTTGCTGGTCCTATAAATTACTGTGCATGCTTAAATATTTATTAAAATGACACAGAATAGAAAGGACAAAAAGGAAAATATTTTTTATTTGTCCTGCTGTTATTTCTATCATTGGTTAAGACTATAGGTACAATAACTTTAGATGTACATGACCATCATATTAATAGAATTGAATTTGTACCATCATATGATATATCTTGAGTGATATTTTTCCCATTTCCCTTCCCTCTTTTCTATCTCTCTTCACCTTCTTATTTGTGAGTTATTTTTCCATTTTATCTTTCTTTTACCCTTTTTTCTTTTCCTCTGTCCCATCCCTGTGACTCTTACCATTTGACTATTGTCTTATTATTTCACAATATATATTATACATCTGGTCCTTGTTTATACTTTCTCATACCAGAGGAACAATGTAGTACATATATATGTTTTTCTGAGCTATTTCACTAAAGATAGTCTTCTCAAGGTGCATCCATTTAGCTATAAATGTTTCAAGTTTGTCTTTATGGCTCAATAGTATTCCATTTTTTAAAAAAGTTCATCTTCTTTATCCTTTTATTGGTTGATGGATATTTGGATGGTTTCCAAGATTTAGCTATCATGAACTGCACTGCTACAAACATGGGTGTGCATATACTGTTGTGATATAAGGCTTTTAGTTTGGTAGGGGAGGATACTGAGATGGAGAATAAATGAGTCTAGTAAAATTTTTACTCCTAGATTTTTGAGAAATCTCCACAAAGATTTCCACTGTGACTTCACCAGTCTACACTCTTTGACCATTGGAGGAGGGTTTCTTTTTCCTTATAACCCACCAGCATTGGCTATTGGTTGACTGCTTGATAATAGCCATTCTTTCTAGAGTAAAGTGATGTCTCAGTCTTGTGTTAATTTACATCCCTCAAATGGCCAGTGATATTGTACATATATATATGTTCTTTGTACCTCTTCATTGGAGAAGTGTGTGTATTGATCTCAGATGCCCAGTTTTTGGCTGGATCTCTAAACTTTGGATGGATGACTGTATAAAATCTTTTTACATTCTATAGATCAATCTTTTGTCTAAGGAACAGTTGGAAAACGTTTCCTATTCTATTTGTTGTCTATTAACTTTGTTATCTTTATCTGCAAAAGTTCTATCTGTTCTCTCTTCCAGAAGATACAGTGTTTCTGCTTTAATATTTTGATTTTCAATCAATTTTTATTTTAGTTTAGTACTTGAGGAGAAACATGGGTCTAGTTTCAGTATTGAACATGTAGAAAGCCAGTTTTTCCAGCACCGTTTACTAAAAATGTTTTCTCAAAGGTAAGGTGGCTGAGAGTGTTTGGAGTTGTATATGTATTTTCTGTTCTATTCCATAGATCTTCAGGTCTGTTTGTTTTTTTTTTTTCCCAAGAATTGTTTCTGCTATTCTAGATCTCTTCTATTTCCATATAAATTTTAGGAATATTTTCTCCAGTTCTGTGAGGTACACTATTGGTATTTTGAATCGGGTGGCATTAAACCTATATAACAATTTAAGGAGCACAGCCATTTTTAGTAGGTTCATTCTTCCTATCCATGAACAAGAGATATCTTTCCATTTTTTGAAATCCTCTTCAATCTCTTTTTTTCAGCGTACTGTAGTTTTCAAGGTAAAGACTTTTGACTTCCTTTGTTAGATTGATTCCTAACTATTTCATTTTTTTCAGTGCTACTATGTAAGGAATGCTTGGCCTAATTTCTCTCTCATTGAGTTTGTTATCTGTGGATAGGACTGCTATTGATTTTTGGGTGTTGACTTTGTTTCTAGCTATATTATTGAATTTTGTTATTAAATCTAGAAATTTTTGAGTGGAGTGTTTGGGGTGTTCTATGCAGAGAATAATATCATTTTCAAATAAAGATAGTATAACTTCTTCTTTTTACTGTCTTTATTCCTTTTACTTCTTTCTCGTGTCTAGTTATCCTGGCTAGGATTTCTAGAACTACACTGAATAAGAATAGTGATGCTGAACACCTTTGTCTTATTCTTGATTTTAGAATGAAAACTTTTGATTTTTATCATTTAATTTGATACTGACCATTTTGTTATAGATATATTTTATCAGATTAAGATAAAGAGTGTTTATTCCATTTTTCGGATTGTTTTTTACCGTGAATGATTTTGGACTTTGTCAAATGCTTTTCCTGCATGTATTTAATCATTTGTGTGACTTTTGCCCTTGGTTCTGTTAAAATGGTGTATTACATTTCTTGATTTTCATGTATCAAACCATCATTTGGTCATAATCTTTTGGTATAATCTTCTTGCTGTTTTGTTGTCTTTTAGTATGTTATTGAGGATTTTTGTATCTATGTTCACAAAAGAGACTGGCTTTTAGTTGTCTTTTTTTATCTTTATTGGTACATTAAATATACACATCATGATTGCACTCCATAATGGGGATCTGTACCAGTATAAGACACAACTTAATTCTCATTTTTTCCCATAGCCCTACCCCCCATATACATAAAATTTGTTTCCTCACTTTTTTGTTACAATCTCAACATTGTCCCCCTTAGTTGTCTTTTTTGACTAGATCCATCATCCTTGGTTTTGGCATCAGTGTAATACTTGCTTCAAAGGATGACTTTGGGAATATTACTACCTTTTAATTTCACTGAAGAGTTTGAAGAGCAGTGGAAATCAGCAGTTAATCCATCAGGAGCTGAGTTTTTTTTGTTGTTGTTGGTCGATTTTTAATTACCTGTTTAATTTCAATGACTGCTGCTGAGTTATTTAGAATTATTTTTCATCTACTTGATTAAGCTTTAACAATTCCTATCCATCTAGTAATATATCCATTGCTTCTGTATTTTCCGTTTTTATAGAACAAGATTTCTTGACATAGGTGTTAATGATCTGAACTTCTGCAGGATCCATTGTGATTTTAATCCTTTTCACTCCTAATTGCCTGGATTTGAGTTTTGTTTCTTCTTATAAAAAGATTAGCTAGGGGCCGGGGAGTTAGATCAGTGGTTCCGATGCCTGTCTTGCAAGCACAAGGACCCGGGTTCGATCCTCGGTCACCATATCCCATACTGGGCATGGAGACACTCCCAGCAGCAACCAATACCACATACCACAGTGCCAGGCATGGTAGCTCATGTCTGTAATCCCAGCACTCGGGAGGCAGAGGCAGGAGGATTGCTGTGATGTGAGTTTGAGGCTGAGCTCAGGGCCAGCCTGAACCACAAAAGCGATTAGCTAAAGATTTGCCATTTTTTAAAAATGTTTCAATTAACCAACTCTTTGATTCATTGATTACTGTGAGTGTGTGTGTGTGTGTGTGTGTGTGTGTGTGTGCGCTTGTGTGTGTGTTTTCAGGATTTGAATTCAGGACCTTGCACTTGCCAGGCAGGCATGGTGCCACTAAACTACATCCCTGACCCAGATTCATTGATTGTTAATGTTGTTTTCTTAGTCTTGACTACATTAATTTCTGCTCTAATATTTATACTTTCCTCACTTGTACACACTTTGGGCTGGACTTGTTTATTTTCTAGAAGTTTGAGGTTCAGTATTTGTTGTTTATTTGAGCTCTTCCTCTCCTATGAGAGCATTCACCACTAAAATTTCCCTTGTAGAACTGGTTATACTGTGTCCCATAAGTTCTGCTATGTTGCAAAGCATTATCATTTAACTGTAGAAACTGTCTTATTTCTTTTCTTATTTCACCTATAACTCATCAGTTGTACAGGATACTGTTATTTACTGTCTATGTTTCTGAAGTTTTGTTGTTTTCTGCCACTGATTTCCAATTTCACTGTAGTATGTCTGATAATATGTATTTACTTAAGCATGCTTTATGAGCTAGTATACAGTCTGTCTTGGAGACTGTCTCACCCATGTGTAGCAGCAAAAAATATGTACTCTAATGTTCTGGGGTGTAATGTTCTATAGACATCTATTAAATCAATTTGTTGAAAGGTTTAGTTTACTTCTATTTCTTTGTTGATTTTTTGTTTACTTGATCTATTTATGACAGTAGGGATTTGACAACTCCCACTACAACTGTGTTAGTGCTTATTTGATGTCTCATGTCTATTAATATCTGTTTTATAAAGTTGAGTGTATCAGTCCTTGATGCATATATATTTATGATTGTTATCTCTTCTTCTTAGAGGTTTCCCTTGATAAGTATGTAGCATCCTTTGTCTGTTTTGATCAGTTTTGGCTTAAAGTTCATTTTATCTGCATATAGAGTAGCTACCTCTGCTTTCTTTTCCCAGGGTCTTCTTACACGAGACATTGCTTTTCATCCTTTCACTTTCAATCAAAATTTTTCTGAGTTAAATGGGTGCAGAGAGTTGATAGATCTTGTTTCTTGATGCATTCAGCCAACATATTTCTTTTGAATGATGAATTGAGAACTTTACACTGGTGGGTATGACTGATATATATTGGCTTATCCTTGATCAGAGATGGCCTCAAGCAGCTCTCAGTGCTATGTTCATTTGTCTCCTCATGGACCTTGCACAGTCTCCTCTGTTCCACACCACTGGCTCCTCCCACATGCTGCCCTCTTTTCCCACCACTGTGGCCCAAGGCTGTTAGTAACATCTGTTACAAGTCATGGGCAGCCTGACTTCCCAAAGCAATGGTACTCACTCTGCTGGTCACAAGGCAGAGGTGCTGATTTCCCACTCTTTGTTCCTACCCCCCACGAGCCATTGGTCATAGCTGTGTCCATGGCTCAAGTCCTTCACTCTTTCCAGATAAGGCAGAAGGGGTCATGTTGTTCCATTCTGTCCTCAATGTTTCCTCCAGTCTCTAACCTTGTCACTAAAGGTCCCAGTTAGCTACTATGGTGCACAACAGAGAAAAAATCTGGCAACCTACTCGGAAGAAAGCAGCTTCCTGGTCACTAACCCCTATGTGTGCCAGTGAAACTTGTTGCCAGGATACAGTGTCTCTGTCTTTTGTTTGCAAGAAATCAAGAGACATGGGAATGTATATCCCAGATCTACCCTGTGCAGAGGGAATTAGCCACACATCTACAATTTTTTGGTTTGGGAGGAACTTCCTGAGAACGGTGGTTCCTGTTCCACATGTAGGTGGTAGACTCACAGGCAGCCCAGTTGGCTGGATAACTCTTTTATGAAGTCCCATGACTATTTTAGTTTGATTCAAAAGTCTCTTAACTTACATCAGCATGTATGCCCTTTGCTTTATTCCAATTACCTTTGTTTTTAGTTGTTTTTTTCTCTGAGTAGCTTCAATGTGAATCCTTCTCTACTCGGCCATGTCGGAAAATTGTGTGTGTGTGTGTGTGTGTGTGTGTATGTGTGTGTGTGTGTGTGTGTGTGTGTGTGTGTGAATTTAACAGAGACTCTTCATTTTCCTTTATTTTAAGTAGAAATCAGTGTAGTATAATGATGGAATATTAGGCTTTGAAGCACATTGATTTTTTCAATTTAATATATTGAGTGTTTTGTGATGCTAAGTCAGCAGCAAAGATTGAAAGACAGTAGTGGGGGTTGAGCAAGGCACTAAGCCTCTCTGACTCTCAGCTCATTTGTAAGATATTGATAACTAATCTATGTCTCAGTCTTTACCCTAAGACAAGCTTGAACATGCCAATATGAGCAATTTCTGCATAGTGGGTATTTAGCAAATAACTTTCCCACATGATAAAAAGGTCTATAAAAATCCATGAGGACTATATTTGTTTTCCAGTTCTATGAACCCACATTGAGTTGGACAAATACCTGAATGCAGATGAGGGACTGGTTTGAAGACCTAAACAATATGGCCATGATAGAAGAGACTGTGAGAGTGGCAACCTCAACTCCTAGGAAAATATCCCTGAGATAGCAGGTACAAGGAGAGAGAGATGTTTAATATGTAACAACAGAGTCTGGAAAAACAACTGTGGGAGTGAGGGGAAGAGGAGGCTGCCAGAACCTTTGTGGCATGCTTCAGTCTCCTGTGAGTCCCACAGCAAAAGGATTAACAATGGACAAACAACAAAGTCTGAATCTTAAGGAAATGGCTGAGCCCAGGCTCAGCTCTTGGTGCTCTGACCAGTGGCAGCAAAAGGCCAAATACCACAGCAGCAGAAGAGGGAGCAGAAGAGTGGTACCAAGCCTTCATACCCATAATCTTAACATGCATAAAATAGGGCAGTCCCACAATAATTGCTGCACTTGAAGATCCCACAAGTAGGATCTTGTAAGGGCAGACATCTTTAAATCCCAGTAAGTTATTTATTTATTTATTTATTTATTTATTTATTTATTTTAAGGTTTTTTTTGAGAGACAGGGTCTTGCTTTGTAGTTCAGGCTGGCCCTGAGCTCAGCCTCCAACTCACATCACATCAATCCTCCTGCCTCTGCCTCCTGAGTGCTGGGATTACGGCGTGAGCCACCATGCTCAGCACTGTGGTATGTGGTACTGATTGCTGCTGGGCATAAGTCTCCATGCCCAATATTATATGTGGTTAACCAGGGATCGAACCCGGGTCCTTGCGCTTGCAAACAGGCCCCAGAACCACTGAGCTAAATCCCCAGTCCCCAGTAAGTTTTAAGGTCTATAGTCCTAGTGCAGGAATCTTTGTAGTTTAAAATCCCACAGGGTGGGGCAGATGTCTGCCTGGTTTCCATGTTGCCATCATATCATTAGTGCAGACTGCTCTTTCACATGTACAAACACATGGTGAGGCAGCCTTACTTATTTAGATTAACACAAATTCAAATGCTTATTCAGGCCCCAAGGAGACATTAGGTTATACAATTCATAGTTACTACAAATAAAGTGTTTAGTGATATGATCACATTGTTTAACCAAACCAATGCAGTACTTATGCAGAACAACAAATCTCCTCACCCTTCCTCTTGTGAGTAGATGGATACTGGGCAGGTGGAGCAATGAAGAAAAGAAATGTACATGTTCATCTGAAATAAGACCTGCTATTTCCTCAAGGGACTTATTCCATTCCTGAGGATGAAATCCAGGCCAAGGTCAGGCTAGCTAGTTAGATACACACTGCTGACTGAAAGTCTGTTAATCAAGTATGATTTAGACAGACTAAATGGAGTTGGTACTAGGCTTTCTCAGGACAGTAAAGCTAAGTTTTAGAGTAATGACACTGTATTAGCTGTTTCTCTAGTTGCAAATATATGAGAAACGTTGGTCTAACAGCCCAGTTTTTATTCCCTTAGAACTCTGGAGGTCAGAGGTCTGATGTAGATCTAATTTTCTAGAAGTGTGTTTTTTCCCCATTGACTCCAGGGGATATTTACTTTCTTGATCATTCTGGCTGTTGGCAGGAATTACTGGTGTATATAGGACTGGAGCCAAGATTGTTTTCCTGGCTGATTTGGGCAAGTCTTTCTCAGCTTTCTGAGGCTGTCTGAAATGCCTGCTGCATGGCACACTTCCTCTTCAGAATCAGTAACCATCTGAAAGACACTAACAGCAGCTCGAGTTTTTACTTTACAAAGCTCTAAACAATGTTTCTACCTTGTTTTTTTTTTTTTTTCCAATTTTAGTTGTATAGCTCTCTGGAGTTAATCCAGATAATCTTCTCACTTGTTTATTTTTTCAGTGCTGTCCATAGATTCCAGGGCCTGAAATATGCTTCATCAATGAGCTATAACCACACACTGAAATCCCTAATAAATATCAGCTGCCTGGAAGTATCCAGTAACCCCTGAATAACCCCTTTTGCTAAAGTAACATGTTTTTTATTTCCAGGGACTAAAGTGTGGACAGTGTTTGGAAGCCATTATTTTGCCTACCATAGGAATAACTTTACCAAAAACTTACTATCTACCATTAATATGTAGGGTCAAGGGGGTACATGGTTACAAGAGGAAGTTCACTGTGGCCCTCAATGTCCATGCATATGATTTTCAAGGGCTCTTCTGAAATGCTTAGTTATATAGTTTAGCAGGTCAAGGTGGCCACAGCAGACTCCATCAAGGCATCTAAATCTCTGAGTGACGACATCCTGTTCAGACTCATCTTCTCCTGGGCGTTTCTCTTGCCATCCAATATGTCACAGCATCACAAGTCACGGAGACTTCTGCTGTAACCAGTGCTGTGTTCTCTTCCCACACACCACAAGCTGGCTCTTCAGGAAGCCACTGTGGCTATTAGGCAGACTCTGACTTTTAATGTGAAAAGCCAATTTATGAAAGTGCAGCTCACTCAGGGTGGGCTCCATCAGTATCACTGTATGGTACTCTTCAAAAACTAATAAAGGTCATTTTTTGGAATCTTGTTACTGTTTGGTAACTTTCATGAGGTTAGGATTCTTCCTCACAAAGAATGTATGCTTCTGTTTTTATTGGACATCATTGTCTGCATTACCTATTACTGTATAGTAGAATTTCTATGACAGGAATTTTTCAAATTATATTATTATTTCCCTTTTCACATTATCTACAAAAGTATTTCATGGCTTTTCTTTTTTATGTTTTTTTAATAGCCTTATTCATCAGGAATATCATAATTCAGGATCTTTTTTGTTTTGTTTTGCTTTGCTTTGCCTTTTTTTTAGACAGGGTCTTGCTTTGTAATTCAGGCTGGCCCTGGGCTCACTATGTAGCCCAGCTGAGCCTTTACTCACAGCAATTCTCCTTCCTCTGCCTCCCGAGTGCTGGGATTACAGTCATAAGCCAACATGCCTAGCACTGTGATATGTGGTACTGATTGCTGGTAGGCCTGAGTCACCATGCCCAGCATTGTTGTATGTGATTGCCAGGAAATAAAACTTGTGCTTGCAAGGTAGGCACCAGAACTACTGAGCTAAATCCCTGGCCCAATCAGAATCATTTTTTAAATTGAGTTTATTGGCAATTTGTAATGTTTTTAAAAATGAAATGGAGTATTACTCAGCCATAAAGAATGACAAATGAGAGACATTTATAGCTAAATGGAATGACGTTGAAGCCATACTCATAAGCAAAATAAATGGGACATGTGTGTAGATTCCATAGGATTTTTTGGGGTGAGAAATTGAAGCTATAAATGTTTAATAGATTTTGTGAAATGAGAGTGATTCAGGATCTTAAATCTCAACCAAACATTTGAAAAATCTATACATCTTGATACGTGTGACCTGTATATAGGAAGAAAATACAATAATATCTGAAAAATTCACCTACAAAAATTGAAGCTTTTTTTTCACATGGAACCACTGTCAGTTCAGCATAACTTTATACTATGGATATGTTTAAGTGCTTCCCTTTATCCTTTATAAACAGTAAGAGAATTGACTAGCTGTGATCTTAAAAAGGAAAAGTTTTCCCTGAAACTACATTTCTAAGAAAGTTCAACTTCATACCCTTTATCTCTAAAAGCACAGTTAACTCAGTTCTGTTACAGGATTTCCACAGATTTGTGTAATCATAACCACAGAGTTGAAGAATTTTATAGGCAATTAAATGCTAGTTCTGAAGTTCTAAATTTTAATAATTAAACTCTGAAACACATCTAGTAGAATTTATGAGGAAATAAATGTTTTTCTACTGGCAAATATATGTAATAAGTAAGAACTTTATATTTATTTTTCTTAGGTTTTGCCCCATAAGAGCCTGAATTTCTACTAAAGATTAGAAATGTAGACAGTAAAAAGAAAGAAGGAAAGAAAGAAAGAAAGAAAGAAAGAAAGAAAGAAAGAAAGAAAGAAAGAAAGAAATTGTGGCCAGCCAGTAAAGGAAAATTTTAATCCCTTTTCCTTGCATGATTCCTTTTAACTATTTACATATGTTAAATAATAATACAATTTCAATATCATTTTACATTTGGTAACTTTTGTTTTCAATTAATAAGTATCTCAGTGTTCACTTTCTATCTAAAGGTGAAGTTCATTTTCTGGTTGTGTCCTGATGAAAATGTCTCTATAGGGGCTGGGGATATAGCTCAGTGGTTCTGGCGCCTGTCTTGCAAGCGCAGGGACCCAGGTTCAATCCCCGGTAACCACATAACAGTACTGGGTGTGGAGTCCCCACACCCAGCAGCAACCAGTACCACATACCACAGTGCCGGGTGTGGTGGCTCATGCCTGTAATCCCAGCACTCAGGAAGCAGAGGCAGGAGGATTGCTGTGATGTGAGTTTGAGGCTGAGCTCAGGGCCTGTCTCAAAAAAAACTTAAAAAAAAAAAAAGTCTCTGTATTGCTATGTTGAAGTGAAGAATGCTGAAAAAATTGACAGAAAAGAAAATGAGATGAAGACACAAAGCCAAGCTGAGACAGTTTCAGGTTAATAAGTGCATAGTATTTTGCAGAGGATGCTAAAAGGTAACACTCCCATCAGCAATTTGCCCTTTAGTTTGCTGATTTAAAAACTAGAGTTCTTACCAAATACCAAGAGTCTGAAATGACAAAGTTTTTACTGCAAGGCAGAAGGCTACTTTAATCCACATGCAAATAAATTTGAACAGTGGGGAAAAAGATCTAAAGATAAAGCTACTCAAAAGGGTCACAATACCACAATTCCCTAGGCTACTCCAATGAAGTCTAACAACGCGCCTCCCAAGGAACAGGAAGGAGGTGAACTTAGGTGAACGTGCGACTATTTCTGTGTGCCTTCCCGCCCTCCCCACAGCACAGTAATCAGTGCCACGCACAGCTACTCCCAACCAGCTGGCTCCCAACCACTACTCCCAACCACTGACTCCTTTCTGGGAGTTTTTCCCCTGACACAGGTGCTATCAGTCGGCACAGATCAGAGGCCCCAAAGCTGCAGTTTCCTTTCAAGTATCTCACTTTCAGAGCCATTGCTCAATCCCACCCCTGAGACACTTGAAATGATTTCAGAAAAGAAAATTAGTGGTTTTCAAGAAATTCAGGTTTCCCAAAAGGCTAGAAATTTCATCAAAACAAAAGAGCACAAAGCCGTGGAACAATGGAGGGGTGTGGGTGTTGAAACACAATTTTGTTCCATCTGGAGACCTGAATTTAGACGAATTCAGTATTTCAGAGTTCCTGTCTGATCCATCCCCTTGCTTTGTATGGATATAAGGTAAAGTGAAATATTACACACAGGCGGTGGAGCCCACTGAGACTTACACATACTCTTTCCCAGGCCTTATCTCTACCCCCCATGATCTAGGGCTTATTTCCAGACATTCCACTTACAGAGAAGACATTTGCCATTATGCAGTACACTTGGAGTGGGGGATTTTGGATTATTCTTTTCCAGGTACCCATTTCCTTTTGCCTTCCAGATACAAATATAATAGTCATTTCCCAGAAGGAAGCAAAGTTATCAGTTGCTAATTATTTCATTTATTAATTTCTCCAGTTGACTACAATCTCCATGAGGACAGGTGTTATAATGTACCCTTTCTATTGTCTCTTTCAACATCAAAAGGAAAGACACAGTTGTTTAATGATCTACTTCAGCATGTGCTCTAGCTTCCTTATAGTTCTCCCTTCATAATGTTGAAAATCAACATTTCACTACATGTCTTGTAAGTGGAGCTCAAGATAGAGTTAGATGCTGGAAAACAATGCACTCTGGCAAAGATGAACTGGCAGTGATTTCTGACAGGGCTGCATAGGCAGCAGGTCGGGTTCTGCAGGTTCATAACACAGGTCTCAGGTATGGTACAGCGATCACAGGTACAGCACGTGCAGCACAGTGTTCTCAGACAGAAAGTGTCATGGTTCGTTCCGCCACCTTGTCCTGTGGGAGCCAACCTAGCATTCTCAGGGCCAGCTGTCTTCCCTTACTCTCCCAAACTTAACTATTCGCATTTCTGTTATATATGTACGTTCTGCTATCAACAGCTAAATTCTTAGTGATATAATTCCATTTTATTGACCTTTATTTGTTATTTTATTAAAGATTCTATCTGATAAATAAAATAGTTAAACATGTAAGTGAGGTACCATGTGATGTTTTCATACATATACACTTTATGGATAAAATTTGAAATAATTTTTCATTAAAATGGATCACATGTTATTGAATAAAAAATAGAGGACAAATCCAATGAGACAAAGTGAAAAAAGTATGTTTTGTATTTAGAGAGTAGGATGATAAGTAGCAATTTTTTTAACTTAAATACTAGAAAACAAAAATTAAATAATTCTCAAAAAAGGACATATTAAAGTTTTTAGAATTTTTATAAATACAAATTTTGTTTTCAATATTATATGTACTCAAAGGACAACGTAAAAATTATAATATGTTCATTAATATGGATGAAACACTAAGGCTATATTTACCTTATTTGTGCCAAATAGATGGTTTCTTTGGGAGAAATTAAATTAATTCTATCTGGCATAATCCCTTATAAAATTAATTACACAATTAATTTTAATTGGCATAAGGTGAAATGTTTCTTGTAATACAGACTCAGTCAGGTAATTATTTGTCCATATGCTGTGGATCCCACACCTGCATCACCTTGGCACGGCGGCTTCTCATGTTTCCCTGCACTGTCCAGACTCTGCCAAGGACAGTGCCAGTCACAGCCACCAACCTGCCCCCAGCACAAGGAGAATCACAGTTCCAACCACCAGGGCTGCTGAACAGTAGACAGGTTCTATTTATGATGTCAACTGGATAATCTTAAGATATAGAAAATCTTTAAGAATATATTTTTGACACAATCACTAAAAATATATATCCTTATTACTATCTTCTTAAAAGGTTTATACATGCGCAGACACACACTTCAGTAATGCTATATGCAAAATAACCTAAAGTTATTTTCCTTTATTGTAGAGTATTATAATGTGTTTTGAGAGTATTGGCATTGACTTGTAAGTTTAGTGCACATGAAATTCACTTTCTGATTTCAAACAAATACAACCGGTGTGATTGAACAATGCAATGAATATTAAAAAAAAATTTAAAATATTACTGTAAAAGATATATTACAGCATATTAATTTGCCACTAAATCCTAGCTTGAATACCAGTGTCCCACCATTCTGGGACCTTCTGAAGTAATTCTGAAGTTCTCTTTCACTAGTGTCTTTATTCTCTCTAGTGGCTGCTTTGATGTCCTGAATCAACTCAGAACTTCTGCTTGCCTTCTGTAACTGTAGGGAAGCTGAGAGCTCATGGTTCCAGATCCAAGGAATCAGGTGAAGAGGACACACCACCATGTTTTTTTCCAGATCGCCTTTCCTTTGGATGCTACTGAGCCTGAACATCTATTTTTTAAAATCATAAATATTAGTGAGAACAATGAGATAGTTTGTCTTCTAACTAAAGAGAGGTATTTTAAGGAAGATTGATGTGATGTGTCTGTCACTTCTGATTTAAACATTGACTAGATATTTTTATTAGCACAAACACACACATGCATACACACACACACACACACAGACTATCCTTGGATACCAAGTTATAAGCCTGCTACATCAGAATTTTTCTTTAGAATGTATCCTATCTGGATGCAATAAGCCACAATCGAAATTTAAGAAATTTTACTCTAGAAGATAAGAAAAAATACCTAGTACAACATTCTGCCTGGTTATTCAATTGTGTTTTCCTCACTCTGTAGATTCTATGGGCCATACATGCAGTAATATGATTTCAGAGTGATGGAATAGAAACTAACTGTGAAATATGAGTATGTTTTATAATTATTGGTCCCTTAATTTCATTGACTTCCTATTCAGTTTGCA
>PVIR01038005.1:0-14789 GCA_004026965.1 Petromus typicus
GTATGAGCCCAATGGCCCAGGAGAGCAGGAGAAACATGATGAGCATACGGTGGGTCATGATGGTCTTATAGTGCAAGGGCTTGCAAATGGCGACATACCTGTCGATGGCCATGGCTATCAGGAGAGACATCTCGCCACCCCCAAAGAAGTGCATGAAGAACATCTGGACCATGCATCCCCACATCGAGATGGTCTTGTGTTTTTTAAGGAAGTCTGAAATCACCTTGGGGGTGGCCACAGAGGAAAGACATAAGTCAAAAAACGATAAATTTGCTAGAAGGAAATACATGGGAGAGTGAAGATGGTGATCAAACATCACAGAGATCATGATGAGAAGGTTTCCCGTTATGATGGCAGCATAGACAAGAATGAAGGTAACAAAAAAACATATCTGAATTTGTTGAGAACTTGAAAGTCCCAGCAGAATGAACTCAAAGATACTTGAGTTTTTGTTTAGGAAATCCATTGAAAAATTTGCCTGGATTGTCTGAAAGAGGAAAAAAGGCCCACAGATAATAACTTGACAGTGAAACTAGTCATAATTTATGCATTCTATTATTTATTCAGGGAATGAAATATTTTGGAAGTATGAATGCTTTTTAGATATTTCTTATTTATTTTTTAGATCATGATATTTTTCTATTCATAAAGGACAGAGGAACTGTAGAGGGTTCAGAACTAGTGACATAAAATTTGCCTCTTGGTTTGTAGATGACAAAGTCAGCAAGACATTTGATCAAATTTAACCTCATTTCCTTGTTTAGCTCCAAACCAGATTATGGATGATGATTTAGTTTATTAAAATGGAAAGTCAGCAATTGATTAGATTTTCATGTTTTATAGAACACAGAAAACATGTTAACCAACAGACATGTTTATGTCACATCCTGAAAACTGACTAAAACTTCTAAATACTTTTGCACATTTTAAAAATGCTATGATAAAATGTCCACATACACTAGTACAGCATGCATGCCTATACTTTTGATAAAAAGTTTAACATTGATGCATTTACATTCTTTTTTTTTTTTTTTTTGCTTTGTAGTTCAGGCTGGCCCTGAGCTCAGTCTCAAATTCACATCACAGCAATCCTCCTGCCTCTGCCTCCCCAGTGCTGGGATTACAGGTTTGAGCCACCACGCCCAGCACAGTGATATGTGGTACTGATTGCTGCTTGGACATGAGTCTCCATGCCCAATATTGTATGGGGTTACCGGGGAATTGAACCCGGGTCCTTGCGCTTGCAAGACTGGTGCCAATACTACTGAGCTAAATCCCTGGCCCTGCATTTACATTCTTAAGTGAGGTTAATCCAATTTGAATTATTCTTACTCTTAAAACTGCATATTTCCACATTATATATTCAACAAAATAAATGTTATCATCCATTTTATGCACCTTTTAAAATACAGGATCGAATGATGACTTGTATGTGATATATACATTTAGAAGTGTAATACATGCATAAAAATTGTAGAATCAGCCAATAAGATAAAGTTGACCACTTTTATGTAATTCTAAAATTTTCCCAGGAAGAGAGATTTAGAAGGAGGTGAATCATTAGCCTTTGTCTACTTAAAATATCCAGAAAAAGAAAAACTAACAAAGAATGTAGACATTGTGTGAATACTATCTTTATGATAGGAGCTTGTCTCTTTTGGACCTCTGTTTCTTTAAATTTGTCTATAAGGCTATTTTCTTTTCTTTTTTCTTTTTTTTCTTTTTCTTTCTTTTTCAAATAAATTGAGTTTATTGGTACATGTTAAGAACATATTATCTAAGTCTATTTTAAACCTTTCTTCCAGGATAAATATAAATCTAAGGCACTGCTTAATTGGCCAAGATGAATTCAGCTAAGTTAAGTGAAATTTACAAATGAAATAGTTTTCTGAGCTCAGGACATGATATGCATTAAAGTGTTCAGTTGTTTTCTGTTTGATGTAGATTAGCTAAACAATTCTCATCACAAACATTTCTCATAATCTTTCTCATGTCCAGAAGTTTTTTGAGTCTGTAACTCCCAGAATTAGGTCTAATACATATTATATAGGAAGAAGATTCATATTGTATAATCATTCTGTGTATATTATGACCTGGTTGTGATAGTTTAAAATGTAGTTCATCTGTTCATAATCTTCTAAGTATACTTGCTCTTCTGTATCCTATTGCTACTACTAAGGTGAATATTTATCATTATTTTAACCTCATCTTTCAGACAATGCGGAAACGCATTTTGCAAGGTTATAGAATTTGAAATGGAAATATTTGGTCTGTCTCATTCATAAGTGTGACTCCTTGATCATTGTTTGCTCTCTTAAAGTAGGATCCTCTCATCAGCTGCTATTCTACATCTTCTGTGTTTTTACAAAACACTTAAATAATTGGATTTTAAGGGGCACATGGATATGTAGTCATAGTTCACTAAATTATTGTTTTCTTTCCAATGGAATGAATATTTAAATATTTATCTATTTTAAATTATTTTATTTGAACATTAAATATTCTCAAATATCCTTCTTAATTTACAATCATTAATATCATTAATATGAAATATCATTAATACTTTGTTAGACAGTTTGTTAGATAGTTTGTTAGATATTTTCTCAGCTATGAATAAAGCATCTTATAGCAGCAGTATTATTATTTATCTAACTTTTAGAATATTTGCATCCACAATAGCAAGGAAAGATTTTCTCTGCATTATGCAGTAATTTAAAGAATAAAATTTTTCAATCTGGTCAATATAGTCAAATAACTTAAATATATCTTCTTTACTGATCCTATAAGTTATTCAGTCTGTATTCCATGGCATTTTCTTAACTTCAGGTATAACAAAGTCATACTAATTTTTCATAATAGAATAAAATTTAATTTATTCTAGTCTAACTTTTCTAGACTTTTTCTGTATGATTAATTTGCCACTTATCTTTTGTTAGTGATATACACATTCAGCATTTCAAATGCAAATAGTGTGAGTGATTGAAATATACTGGTTTGAGTGATTATAAAATTCTAAATAGTTACATTTAACTAGTCTCACCACAAAACAATAATTTCAGAAGCAACACTGTAAGTAGCTTGATATAATCAATTCATGATACATACCTGTCTGCATGGTGTAAAAATATGTTACATACCATAGATACATATATTTGGTCACACAAATAAAATAATATCTGGAACATATATTTCTTCTTTACCAGAATAGCTACCAGCTTAACTAGGAATGTGCAAGTAACACCATTATGAAGTCCACATGCTTACTGTTTCAGTGATACAATGTTTGGCCTGGAATCAAAAGACAACAGAATTTATATATATATCCCTTCAGAACAGGCTTAGAGGAAAAAATTCAATTGTTATTAGGCTCCTCAGGGATTCATAATAGGAAAGCAATGAGGATTGTTAAGATATCCATTTTGTCATTAAGGAAAATGAGATATCATTTTTCACTTTCAAAGTGATGAAATTTTAAAGACAACAATTAGTATTCAACAGGGTATAGAAAGTTAGAGGTAAATTATGGGATTTTGTATGAGATTAATATTTTTCTATTATATTGTACAATAAACAGATAATTGCTTCATCAAGGCAAAATATAAGTATATATTCTAGATACTGTTTTTATTTTTTATGACAAAATGAGTTTATGCTACAAAACATGATAAATTGATATAAGTATATATGGTGAAATGATTATGTAAAGGTAATTAACAAAAGCATTGCTTCCATAACTACTTTTTGATTAGAATACTTAAATATTCTGTATAGATTTTTATAAGAATATAGGGCCGGGGAGTTAGCTCAGTGGTTCCGGCGCCTGTCTTGCAAGCGCAGGGACCCGGGTTCGATCCCCGGTAACCACATACCATACTGGGTGTGGAGACTCACGCCCAGCAGCAATCAGTACCACATACCACAGTGCCGGGCATGGTGGCTCATGCCTGTAATCCCAGCACTCGGGAGGCAGAGGCAGGAGGATTGCTGTGATGTGAGTTGGAGGCTGAGCTCAGGGCCAGCCTGAACCACAAAGCAAGACCCTGTCTCAAAAAACCTTAAAAAAAAAAAAAAGAATATAATATATAGTTTCAAGTAGCTACCATATGAATATTTGGCTTCTTTAACTTGTTCCCTTGTATAAGAAATTGTGTCCTTGGACAAAACTGTTATCAACTTATAACCACAACTCAACTCTCCTTCTATGTATTTAGTTTTTTACATTTTGCATGTATGATCATGTGGCTTATTTCACCTAACACTGGGAAAACATCATGTTCATCCATATTGCAATAGATGAAAAGATTTCATCCTTTTTAACCCTGAATAATATTATACTGTGTACCACATTTCTTTATCTGTTTATTGATTGATCAATACTCAGTTTGATCTGTATCTTGACAATTGTATAAACATAGAATGGAAGATGTGTCTTCAACATGTGAATTCACTACATTTGGATATATAACTAGTGTTCAAATAACTGAGTTGCATGGCTGTTCTAGTCTTAATTTTTTGAGAAGCATCTGTATTCTTGTCCCTAATGGCTAAATTAATTTACATTCCCATTATGACTGTACAAAGGCATCCTTTCCTCCATATCTTAGTCACACTGATCATTTTCTGACCTTGACCAATTCATTCATCTTTAGTCAACCTGTGGTCCCTTCCTCCCAGGAGGTCACGATATAGATGCCAAACTTCGTGTGGTTACCCAATTGGCATAGTACACTGCAGTCCATCCCAGAACTTCTGGACTCAAGTGATTCTCACACCTCAGCATCCTGAGTAGCTAGGACTACAGGTGCACGCCACCACGCCCAACCACATTTGTCATTTTCATCTTCTTGGTAACCATCTTGACTAGTGTAAGATGATGTCACCTTGTAGTTTTTACTCATATCTCCTTGATGATTGATGGTGTGGGAAACTTTCCATATATTTGTTGACTAGTTCATGTCCTAACTTCAGAAATAGTCATTTCGAGACCTCTGCCAATTTGTAATGAGTTATTTCTTTTCTTACTATTCAGCTCCTTGAAATATTTATGTAGTTTGAATATTAACCCCTTATGATATTTATGCTTTGTGAATATTTTCTCTCCAGCTGTGGAATGTTTCTTTATTTTGTCCCTTTTTGTGGTGCAGATATTGTCTGATATCCTTATAAATAAGATGGCTTTTTTGTATTCTTTTTAAGACAGTTCATTAGCAATTGAAAACCTACAAATATATATCTTTTGGTTTTATTTAATGAATTTATTTATTAGCCCTAATAATTTTGGGAAGAAGTAGTCATGGGTGTATATAAAACACACACATTTATATAACATATATGTGTATATATCTGTATATATGCGTATATACATGAAATCAGGTATGTAACATGGAATGATGTCAAAGATAAATAGGTGAAATGAGGCCTAGAAGGTCGGAGATTTTAGTAAGCAGAGACCCTGAGCCTCCAAATTTGCTAATAATTATTGAGCACAAAACAGCAGGGGGAGCATATAGTCAGGTATGTGGGGTGCTGATCTGATGTGCTGATATGAGCGAGGCCTAGCAAGAACAGAACAAAGCATTCTTGCAAGACATCAATCCTATGTTAATAGGAACTTGTTCTTTCCATAGACTAATATTAACTTCTTACAGAGCTTGAGCAAGAATCATGAGTCTTCAGCTGTAAATACTGTTAGGTAATAGAGGCACCACGGTGTCATTGACCTGGTTTAGCCTTGGGTGGCCAGTGGATTTTGAGTTCTCTTTCTGCATGCCAGCTTCAGCCATTAAGCTGTGAAATTTTGTTTTATACCAGTTCTGAATTGTAAGCATAAGCCTACTGGACATAATCAAACCCTACTGAACACCATCTTCAAGTGGTCTCCTTCAAAGAAAAATGAGATAAAAAGAGAGAGCACAGAAGGAAAAAATGGAAACAAACAAATAAGGAGAGGAAGAAGTGATAAAGGGAAGAGAGACAAATGGGGAAAAAGAAGAATCTAGATATATTATGAAAAAGTACAAATTTTAAATTTCAACACTGTTAATTGATAAAATTTTCATTTGACTATTTTATGATTTGCAGTTTCCTACTGACATTCTTTTATGTTTGCTTCTCATTTCTTCTATCTTTAAGACATGAGCAATTGTTATTTTAATATTATCACTATTTATTTTCATCTTGTAGATAGTTTCTAAGTATGTACCCATGATTTTTCTCTTACATTTGATATTATATTCATTTTTCTGATATTCACAGTAATTCTAACTAAATTCTGATATTTTAATTAAAATACATAGTTATTACTTTTGCAAAATAAGGTTCATCATCTGACTATAAAATCAACACTGGACATTAATTAAAAATCCTAATTGTCTCTGCTGCAGAGTTTCCTTCCAAGGGGCACTTTACATACATGGAGATATTTTTGGCTTCTACAACCAAATTCACTGTTACTGAGTCTAGTAACTCCAGATCAGTAATGCCAGTAAACCAATGTTAGAAAAAAAAAACCTAGTTTTTAAAGTATCCATTAAAAATCTTGACTTTATGATGCATTCCACTGAGTAATGTCATCATTTCTACATAATTTTGAGTCTCTTGCCTTAAAACACATAGGAAATATTGCCATTTATGGTCATTGAATTACTATAGTCTCCTTTAATTTTCACAGAAGTCAAATTTCATACCAATACCTAAAATCCTCTACAAGAGTTGCACACCCTTTTCCTCCAGTATAGCACCCTGAGCATCTTTTTAATCTTCAGATGCATCAAATTCACATTTTTGGTGTATAATTTTGGCATAGAATTTCTCTTTCCAGATAACTTCATAGTTATTTCTTTCAAATCTTTCAGTAATTATGGCACAAGCCCAGTTGATTTGGGCCAGAAGACTTTACTTGATTAAAAAAAAAAAGATAAGGTAATTACTACCTACTTCATTAATCTTTACCACATTACTATTCTGACCTACTTGAGAACATTCTCTCTGATACTGGTTTTTTGACCTAGTAATTTTACCTACCTCAATTCTCTCAGTTGTAATCCTGAGACACTTGTACTTTTACATTTCTCATTCTGTTTCTAGGACAGTGACAGAAAGTAGTTCTTCATGAATATAGAGTTTTTAAAGTGACAAGGGTTTTTAAAGTGACATGTATTTGGTGCATAAATGAAGCAATAATATATATAGTTATGATTGAATATCCTTCTTTCTAGCTTTATTTTCCTTTATTCCATTTAACAAATGCTACGCTGACTTAACAACTTTCTCATGGAAGCTTTCACTTCCCGATTGCGAAGTGTATAAATCACAGGATTCATCAGAGGAAAGATGACTGTGTGGAAGAGAGCAACCACTTTGTCAGCTGGAAAAGCCCGGAAGGGACGAGTGTAGATAAAAATGGCAGGACCAAACATGAAAAACACGATGATGATGTGCGTAGTGCATGTGGAGATCGCCTTCTTCTTTCCTTCTGAGGACTGGCCCCGCACACGGCAGAGGATAATGACATAAGAGGACAAAAGTCCCAGGAAGCACAGAAGTGTCAGCAGGCCACTGTTGGAAACCATCAGGAGCTCCACCACAAAGGTATCCGTGCAGGCCAGCTTGATGACCTGTGGTACATCACAGAAGAAGTTGTCCAGTTCGTTTGGGCCACAGAAAGGCAAGTTCAGGATGAGGGCGACTTGTACAATGGAATGGGCAAAGCCCCCGACCCACAGAGCCAACAGTAATGCATAGCAGACTCTAGAGTTCATGATGGTTGAATAGTGCAAAGGACGACAGATGGCAGTGTAGCGGTCAAAGGCCATCAGGACAAGAAGGAACATCTCTCCTACTCCAAGGAAGTGCAAGAAAAAGAGCTGAGTGATGCAGCAGTTGTAGGAAATGACCTTCTTTTCTGAAAAGAAGTCCGCCAGCATCCTGGGTGCCACAATGAAGGAGTAGGATGCATCTAGGAAGGCCAAGTTGCCCAGGAAGAAGTAGAGGGGCGCGTTAAGTGCAGGGTCTGATCTTATGGTGAAAATGATGAGAAAGTTTCCAGGGAGAATGATGAGGTAGAAAATTAAGACTAACACAAAGACGAAGCGTTGAATCTCTTGAGACTGGGTCAGACCAAGGAGGACAAACTCTGTCACCTCTGTGCTGTTCTCTGTCTCCATCATTTCTCAGCATGAACAATCACAAAAAATTGTTGCCTATTGTAAACATTTTGTCAGTTTAATAGTGCCACCTCCAATTTTTAAAAAATTTCTAAAACCAGAAATATCATAAATTTATGCACTTTACATCCCATAATTTTATTTTCTAAGTTAATTTTTCTTTCTCTTGATACTTCATTTATATCCTGTTAATCTAACTATGCATTTTTAAGTAACTAAAGAAAAGAAGTGTAGAATATAATCATAATGTGTACTTACAATGTATTAATGAACATTATCTAATTTGTTTTAGTACATTAAAAGCTTCTTGAATAAAGTAAAACCTATCCATTATCAAGATTGTCCTTACTATGGGATTATTTTTATTTTGTTTTGTTCATAGTTTCTAATTTTAGGAAGTTTTGTTTTTTTTTTTTAAACCACACAGAACAAAGTGCTTTTGCAGTTGATTCTTTCCATTAGTTCCTAGAGAATCTGTAGTTCCTGGCTGTTATCCTTCTGTTCACTGAATTGTTGAATGACAAGTTACCATCACATTGCTCTGCTCTGCTCCCTTTGTGTATCCTAACCCTAAACAAGTTGTCAAACCCTCAGGGAAAATCAAAATGCTTCAGCTATCTTAGAGGTATTCCCTTACTTCTGTCTCTGGCTGGATCTCCATCTTATATCTGTTCTGCAGCCTATTCTTAAATTCAGATTAACACTCACTGATCCTCAATGCTTTATCCAGTATTTCAGAATATTAGCCAGATGATAACTTTTTCACAAAATTTTTAATGTATGAAAAAGATTTTGACTATTTCAAGTATCAGAATTAAAGAATTGGAGTGGAAATGGTTAGGCAAAACATGCATATTGTTAGATACTTTTGAAATATGACAAAGTAATTACAGTTTTTACAAATTTATGGTAAATTTAATTTTTTCTCTTATCAGCATATGAAAAATAAAAGAATGGCTCTCTTCTTTTGTATAAAATGGATAAAGTATAGTAAATGTAAGTCATTTGGAAGAATGTGGATGCGACTCAACGCCACAATTTTCAGAGAAATCAATCAGGCCCACAAAGTTAAATAACACATGCTTTCTCTTACACAAGAACACCAAAATATTACAACATTTAGAGAAAAAAATAAAATGTAGATAATAGGAAAAAAGGAGACAAATCCTTTGCAAATGAGAAGGAAATCTAGAGATGAAGAAAAGGAGAAGAATAGAGGAAGAGGAATAAGAAGAGTTAGTACATGTTATGCACATTATCAGCTCCCTACAATGAGTGTAATTATGTACTTCAATGATATACTAAAATAAAAAATTCAAAATAAATCACCAGCAGTAAAAAATAAGCTGATTAGGAAATTATGAATTAGTGTGTATTTGATTGGTATTATTTTAACTTTAAAGTAATGAGTCATGATATGACTTACATAAGTATTTCCCCTTTCTTCTCTCTAACTCTGTCACAATGAGAATTACATTCAAGTTGGTGAAGGCAGGAATTAAGGTTTAGTCTGTGTACTAATCTTGTCCTTGAGAAGAGTGATGCAGAAGATAATTCACTGTAGTACATCAAAACAATGGAACATCTCTCAGAATCACCATAAGGTATTTATAAAAATTTTATATTTGTTATTCCTATCTAGTGTCAGTTAATATTGATGAACAAATATTTTATAAGTAAGACTCATTAGGCTATATTTATTTTCATCTGATTTAAAAGATGAACTTGCTAGTTAGAACATATTATTAAACTGTGAAACGTATGGTTGTTATTCTTGGCATTTAATCACATATAATATTTATTTTTCTATCTGCTATAGCTACAGTGGAACAAAATTTAACAATAAAAACAATGAATTACTGATATATGTGAAAATGTGGAAACTTTTCAAACACATGCCCTATGAAGGAGGCAGTCACAAAACACAACTTATGAAAATTTCTAGAAAAAGACAATAGCACAGTGGTTCCCCCAGAATAAGGAGAAAACAGGGATTGACATAACATCCATGAGGCTTCTGTTTAGCTTGATAAACATTTTACAGATATTTTTTCATATCTGCTGTTGCAGCTCTCTGTAAATATACCTTGGAGCATTAAATTTTATGATTTTTTTTCTTTTTTTTTTTTTTTTGAGGTTTTTCTGAGACAGGGTCTCGCTTTGTAGTTCAGGCTGGCCCTGAACTCAGCCTCAAACTCACATCACAGCAATCCTCCTGCCTCTGCCTCCAGAGTGCTGGGATTACAGGTGTGAGCCACCATGCCCAGCACTGTGCTATGTGGTACTGGTTGCTGCTGGGCGTGAATCTCCATGCCCAGTATGGTATGTGGTTACCAGGGAACTGAACCCGGCCCTTGCGCTTGCAAGACAGGCGCCGGAACCACTGAGCTGACTCCCCAGCCCCTAAATTTTATGATTTCAATGATGAATGTTATGATTTGTTGATGTTATCAATACTTTTTTTTTTGAGACAAGGTCTTGCTTTTGTAGTTCAGGCTGACCCCAAGCTCTGCCTTGAACTCACAGCAGTCCTCTTGCCTCTGCCTCCCAAGTGCTGAGATTAGAAGCATGAGCCACTACAGCTGGCAGTGTGGTATGTGGTTCTGATTGCTGGTAGGCGTGAGTCTCCATACCTAGCATTGTTGTATGTGGTTACTGGGGGAAAATCTGTGCCCTTGTATGTGCAAGGCAGTCACCGGAACCACTGAGCTAAATCCCTGGCCCCTATCAATACTTTTTAGCAGTGCTATTGACTGTGGGTAGGGGTACCAGAACGAAATTAAATTCTTGCTCCAAACTGATGGAAACATTTGAAGTTAGATGAAGTAGAAAGAGAAAATGGAGTGAAAACTTAAAGAAAAATAAAGGTCAAAAGTTCTTAGAGAAGCTATGGAACACTTAAATAATATATTACTTTTTAATCTCACTTATAAAGAAAAATCTGAATATTTATTCTATATGATTAGTAATATTCAAAAATAACAATCAATTGTTACAACTACTTTAAACACATAAAATATATTTGTGTGTTCCAAACACATGCATGTTAGTATTAGACATATATAGTGAGTAAAAGTAAGTTGAAAAAAGAGAAAAACAACACATAGTGCCCTTCAAATTACCAGGGAACTCCCTTTTTTGTTTCACTTACATCCTTGTTGACTTCCCCCTTCATACTTGGCTCTCCTGGAAGAAATCTCTCCCAGGAAAGTAACTGTGAAGCTCTCCCTCCTATTCCTACCTTCTGTGTGTTCCACTTCCTAACATGCAGCTATTTATTTTCTGCTTCTTTCAGTTCCTAATTCCAAAATACTTGGAGCCCCTGAGTGTTATAGACTCTCCCCTCCTTTGCTTTTATTTTTGCTACCTATTTCTATTCCCTGCCATTTAACAGACTGAATTCCTCCCTATTTAATATCCTTGGTGAATTTCCTGTCCTCTTCTATTCTCACATCTGTATCCATTGTTCCAGCAATTCTAGTCTTGCTCATAATAGTGCTTAAAGAGAAGTGTGTACCAGATGGACACTGCTCTGTGCAAAATAAACTCCTGTGAAGTAGAGCCCCAAACAGTGGCTCTCCGAGAGACAAAGGTTTTGTTCCCAATTAAATAAGATAAAGCAATATTGTTAGTAGGCTGAAGTAGAAGCCAAGTGTTTACTATCCTCTCTAAACTCCCTTATTTTGACTGAAACAAAACTCTTCTGGCATGAGAGATCCAAGAATGAGATACTCTTATCTCTCTTCTATTTTCCAAACTTCAGCCACACAAGCTTTTGCAAGCTTCACTGTGCATATCTAGGAAGCTATCTGACCAGTTCCAGAGGACATGAGCACTAATTTCCAGACGACCCCCTCATTATTTTCTATTCCTTTCCTTTTACTTCAGGTTCTCATCTTTCCCCAGCCACTTGTTGCTAATTCTATCTTCACTCTTACATTTCTGTAGGTGCACACTGTTTGCTCCTTACATTTCCTTTCACTTTCACTGTTTTATATTTTCTTGTAGTTTATTCTTTGTTTTCCTCCCTTTTTGTTCTTTCTAAAATTATTCTTTTGGGGTCGGGGATATAGTTCAGTGGTTCCGGCGCCTGTCTGGCAAGTGCAAAGACCTAGGTTCGATCCCTGGAAACCACATAACAATACTGGGCGTGGAGACTCACCCCAGCAGCAACCAGTACCACATACCACAGTGCCGGGTGTGATGGCTCACACCTGTAATCCCAGCACTCAGGAAGCAGAGGCAGCAGGATTGCTGTGATGTGAGTTTGAGGCTGAGCACAGGGCCAGCCTGAACTACCAAACGAGACCCTGTCTCAAAAAAAAAAAAAAATTCTTTTCTCTCTTCTCATTTGTCTACGTATCTCTAATCTTAAGAATTTTTTACTTGTTCCCTAGTATACACAACTACATTGTGTTAAATCTTCATTCCTCCACTTTGAGAGGGATTGTATTACAGGTCCAAGGAAGGTGGACACAGTGGATGTCGCCAAGTGTTCCCCTAGCTGGACTCTACAAAACCGAAACGCTTACCTCAGCCTTCTATGTAGAGTCTCTTCCTGAATATTATCTTCTCCGAAGCTTCCTCAGTCCAAATCACTTATTAATAATTTCATAATCTCTCATGTGTTTTTTCTGTTTCTAACTTAACCTGATAAAAATGGATTGATTAATTTTTGTGCTCTAAATTTAACTTTATTCATACTGCTCCTGTTGACATGAATAAACTTAGAAAAGCCTCCAAATGAGAATATTTTTTATATTTTCCATTTTAAAAATAGACTATTAATCATTTCTAAAAACTGATTGTAAAAATGAACATTTGAATGAAACATGTTGAAAATATTTAATTGATCTTAATGAAGATTTATAAAATTTTACTGTTATACATAATGTTAGCCAGAGAAGTTTTATAATACTTAAATGAATCAATCTTTAAATATTCATTCTCTAATCTTCCAAAGCTCTAGACAATGCTTCTAATATTATAGAAATATTCCTTGTTAAACGGAGCTCGTATGAGCTTTCTTTTTTGCATGTGATAGGACAATACAGCAAGGCTTAGTGTCAGACATCCGAAAATAAGAATTACTTGTTTACAAACTTCAGATTCAGAAGAGAAACAATTTCAACAATAAAATAATTGTTTAAATTCAGGCAATTTTTCATCTTTTAAAATTTTAAGATTTTAATTTATGGAAGAGAAATATTATATTCACTTTTTCTCTTCCACAGTTAATACAAAGATGAAGATGATTAATAGGCAACATACATCTACTTAAAATGAACTAAAGTGGAAAACATTCCATGACTAGGTAATTGTAGTAAGGGATATGAATGGGTATTATATTCATAGATCTTTCTTCAGGCCCTAGGATTAAATCCAGTGAAGATAATGACTAAACAGTCATTATCAGAGAAATTTCTGGGGTGAGAATTGATACATTTAAAGAAGGGTGGATGTAAAGATTTTTTCATCTGAATCTGAAGTTTGTAAACAAGTAATTCTTAGTTTAGGATGTCTGACACTAAGCCTGGATGGATTGTCCTATCACATGCAAAAAAGAAACTCATATGAGCTCAGTTTAGGTTTACAAATGTGTAAAATCAGTGAAGTATATCTGTGCTAAACTCCATAATCTACTTTCTGCATGTGTATGATTTAGGATGGGGATAAAATCAACTTATCTATGTAATACTGGCATTGAAATTCAGGTGAGGAATTTCACAGAGCTATTGGATATTTTCAGTTTTCATTATAATGCAATTAAGGGTTTTAGCGTTTTTAAAATAATATTAAGCATTGTGTCTAGCAGTAAGTATATTTGAAGCATAAAGTAAAACTTTAAGGCTCAATCTTACTTTCTTTCTGGATTTTTTCCCCTTTTTATGAACTTAAAGGCAGTGGATGTCCAGATGAACAGTATGATTCTTTTCCATTTCTCTTTTTCTTCTATTTCTTTTATGTATGAAGATTAATAAGATATTTCACCTTTCCCAAAGTCCAAAACTACTCTCAATCATGTAACTATCCCCCTTCTGTTCAGTGAAAGAAAAGTGATTATACAAGACATTCTTAAAAATATGCTTTTTTAATCATGGAGCATCATAAATTCTGAAATCTGCTCTTCTAATTTGTTATTCAATAAAGAATGTGCCTTGGGGTTTATAACTACAGCAGACCTATAGAGTGTATCCAATGGGAATTCATGGAATGTCAACTAGAGGCCAGACAAAAGGATCATTCTAAATATTATATAATGAAAATAAGAGGTAACAACTCCCCAGGTTGTCTAGGGATTTGGAATATGATATTTTCTCAAGGAAAGGGATGTGAAATGACATGCCTATTAAATGTGATGACGGCATTGTGAGGAGGATTTGTTTAGATATTATTACAAAATATATATATGCTGAGAAGCCACTGACTTCAAATAAGAAGTTAAAAATGATAGCAAGATAAGTGAATAGTATCTGTATATTTTGATGTAGAAGAGTTAGATATAATGTTATACTCAAAAGATTTTCAAGATTAAGTGTCCTTAAGTAACAGAACTTCTCTCTCTTATAAACCAGTTTAGGAGTGTGTCCTCTCAAATATAATAAATAATTTATTATAATCATC
>PVIR01038006.1:0-14809 GCA_004026965.1 Petromus typicus
TTTTGGAGATCTGGACAGCCAATTATCTAAACATTGTTTCCCAAATACTGAAGTACCAGCATGACATTACAAACCTCATCTGCAAAATAACTTCTCAGAATACTCTTGCGGGTGTTGCCTCAGGCTTCCTCATGTTTTAAACAAAAAAACTCAAAGTAAATGTATCCTGCTGGCACTGTGTTCCAGTCATAACTTACCATTTTAATACTGAGTATTTTATCTAAAAATCATTTCTTCCTTTGACGTATCTTCTATTTTTGATACTATTTAATGATTCCATTCTTCATTGCTTTTAGTCTGTTTTCTCATGTGGGGTGTGAGAGCTGTATTAGCTCCATAAAATGAGAAACCTCTGTACAGTCCCCTCTAGAGTAGTGGCTGGCAAGTGTTCCGTAAGAGAACAGTAATTCTCTGAGGCTCTGCAGGTCACAGTCTCTGTTACAGATGCTCAACTCTGTGGTAAGAGGATAAGCCACTGGGTGTGGGTGTGTCTCAGTAAAACTGTCACAAAACCAGCAGCAGTCGGGATCTGGCCCAGGAGCTGTGGTTTCTCAGGAAAGCATTCTGTGACAGCACTGTTGGTGGGGATACCAGGCCAGAGCCATGTGGTTTTTGTGAAGCACGCCACCTTGCTGCTGTGGCCTGAAAGTAGCCACAGACAGTAACCAAACTAGTCGGTGTGGCTACCTGCCAACGAAACTCTTATTTACAGACACTGAAATGTAATTTTGCATCACTATTATATTGGAGATAGTCTTTTCATTTTTAATCACTTGAAAATATTTCTAAATTTTGAGATAAAGGGCCATAAAAAATTCAGTGACACTCTGGCCATGAGTCATGGTTTGGGACTCTTCTCTAGCTCAGTTTACCCAGTGAATATGGGGCCTTGCAAGTATAACAGGACTTACTCATAAACCAGTGGGTTGAAATGAGCTGAATCCTGCTGAGTTTTCTCATTCTTAGGTATTGTCAGTAGTCTTAACTTTACGCATATATATCTTTTTTCTGGTTGTTTTAGCCCACTTTTGCCAGTCGGCCCAGTAGTCACACTCAAGACTTTCTCACATGTCACTGAAGGTCAAGGTCAAGCTGACTCTCCACTGTACACTCATGTACACTGAATGAAGTGCCACAGCTCGGCACAAGAGTCAAGCTTTAAATGAACACATGCAAAACTTCAACTGCCTCAGGTGCTCTGTTCCTGACCTAACATCTGCTTTCTACTGGCCTTACCCCACTGCATCCCTTTTTATTAGCGCGAACTGTACTAACTTTTCTACGTTCAAAGATGTTTTTAAAAGAAGTTTCACAGACACTTAGTGTGGAACAGGCACTGTGCGAGTCACATGTTATGAATTAGCCAAGTGAGAGGATCAAAATATGAACTTAACATGAGTGAATTAATTTATACTTTTTTAAAAAGTCAGCCTGCCTGTAATGTGAAGAATGAGTTTGTCAGGACCAAAACAGAAGAGCAGAGAGACGAGTTTGTAAATGACAATGTCTTGAGACTAGGATGATGGGAGTGAGGATGGATTCCAGAGAAACTTGGGGAACAGATCCACAGGGCTTGCAGAAGGCAGCGAGGGGCGGGTGGACGACTCTCCAGACAGAATCCGCTGGGGGTGAGCGAAGTGTACAGCCTGCCTGAAGACTCTCCTGCTCTTCTTGTGGCTATAGGCTCTCTCTCCAGTGTGGACTCTCTTGTGTTGGTTAAGGTGTCCAATTTGGATAAAAGTTTTCCTGCACTCCTTGCACTCATATGGTTTCTTCCCAGAATGGATCCTCTGATGCACACTGAGGGACTGGCGATGGCTAAAGGCTTTGCCACATGCACTGCACTCATAAGGCTTTTCTCCGGTGTGGCTTCTGCGGTGACAAATGAGGGATGACTTTGTCTTGAAGGCCTTCCCACATTCGACGCACTTGTAAGGCCTCTGGCCGGTGTGTAGTCGCTGGTGCTGAGTGCAGGACGAGTTGTCCCCGAAGGCCTTCCCACACTCCACACACTTGTAGGGCTTCTCTCCAGTGTGAACCCTCTGGTGTTGGATGAGGTGTGTGGTCTGGCTGAAGGCCTTGCCACACTCCTTACACTCGTAGGGCTTCTCTCCTGTGTGAGTCTTTTGATGCTGGGCGAGATGGGCCTTCTGGGTGAAGGCTTTGCTGCAGACCTTGCACTGGTAGGGCTTCTCTCCTGTGTGGATCCTCTGGTGAGTGGCAAGCTGGGAGCTGATGCTGAAGGACTTCCCACACTGGCCACACTCGAAGGGCTTCTCCCCCGTGTGGATCCTCAGGTGACTGGCGAGGTGTATGTTCTGCCTGAAGGCCTTCCCACACTCTTTACACTGAAAAGGCTTCTCCCCGGAATGTACTCTTTGATGCTGTGTGAGTGACGCATGATGGCTGAAGGCTTTCCTGCAAACATCACATTCATACGGTTTTTCTCCAGTATGAATCCTTTGATGTACAGTAAGGGATGAGCCATACCTAAAGGATTTGTGACACACGTCACACTTGTAAGGCTTCTCCCCAGTGTGAATCCTCCTGTGCTGATTAAGCCCTATATGATCGCTGAAAGCCTTTCCACAATCAACGCAGCCATAGGGCTTCTCCCCAGTGTGGTAGTATCTCCAGTGACGGATGAGGGACGTGTTCTGTATGAAGGCTTTGCCGCACTCCACACACTCATAGGGCTTCTTGCCTGTGTGACACCTTTGATGTCGGGTAAAAGAGGAACCGTCACTGAAGGCCTTTCCGCATTCGTTACATTTGTAGGGTTTCTCTCCAGTGTGAATTCTCTGATGGACAGTAAGGGATGAGCTCTGGGTAAAAGTTTTCTTACATTCATTACATTTGAAAAGCTTTTTTCCTGTATAGATTCCTGTCTGTTTTATTAACACCGAGGGTTTTTTGAAACTTTTACCCCAAAAGGCATTTTGAACTCTTTCTTCTGAGCTGTCCAAATGGAACCACCGTCTAGATCTGTTGTACATGCACTCTCGCTCCTTTGGGAGAGTTCTGTTGTGAGAAGCAGCCCCTTGCTTGAGCTGAATATCTGCTAGCTTCCTTTCAAACAAACACTCAGAATCCCCGCTTTCCTGGAGAGTGGAACACTCGGGCTTAGCATCTGAAGTTCTGTCTGTGATCACCTCAACATAGGAGCTCAGCTTCAAAAGTGATTCTTGGGTCTTATGCATGGATTGTTGACCTGAAATGTACCAAGAAACAATGATCTCCTTTATCATTTGCCAGAAAAAAACAAATGTGGTAAAAGGAAAGTTGGTGAATTCATTAACTGCTGAACTAAACAACATAAAGTCTACAGCTCTAGGAGTTATTACATTTAAATATTCAGTCTACAATGCATATAAGAATAATGACTTCAGGGCTGGAGATCTAGCTCAGTGGTTCCAGCGCCTGGCTGGCAAGTACAAGGTCCCGAGTTCAATCCCCGGTGCCACATATCACAGTGACAGGCACGATGACCCATACCTGTAATCCCAGCACTTGGAACTGCAGGAAGATTGCCTGCAGGAGGATTGCTTATACGTACTGAATTTCCTTCAACTATTCCCCTGTTGGACATTTCGACTGTTTTCACATCTTTGTCACTATCAATGTTGCCTCTATAAACATAACAGAGCAAGATTTCTTAAAAATCCTGATTTCGGCTCTTTTGGACAATACCTAGAATTGGGGCTTGAACCACCAGTGATATATGCCTGACTGTCCCACTGGGCAGCATGGCCCAGTAGTCATTCATGTACCACTAGTGTGATACAGCCTGCCTGATAGGTTAGTTATGCATGAGCTACAGTGGTTTAAATCACCCAGCAGCAAGATATATGAATTACAACCCCATCGTGAACATGTTAAGTAAGGTATGGTATAGTGTAGCTATGGTGAAGTACTAGACAGCTATTCAAAGAATGAAACAGAACAACATGTAGGAAGTTTTTAAGGCTACAAAGAGAGGGACTATAATAAAATAATACAAAAAATTTTAAATCATGTCTATTATAATTTTTAAAGACCTAATTAAAATACAAATTCTTATTACTATTTGTGTAAAACAGTTTGAGATAATTTATCAAATAATTAGTATGTTTATATATAAAAATCACTGGGACTGTTAAAACATTTAATACACGAATAATGAAATGGGTCTAAATGAAGGAAATTTTACAAAAAGGAAGGAAAAAGGAAAATCAAATTCAACTTCTTTCATGCTAAGACAATTACTTTCAGCTACATAATCTTTCACTAAATAATGAGCAAAAGTTGACATTTAAATAAGAATGCTCTGCAGGCACAATGCAGCCCATATGCCTTGTCCCTGCTAACTTTCTGAGAACAGAACTGAAGGCAGAGCGACACACATAAACAGGGACAGAAATCCCAACAGTGAGCTGTTCTCACTGTGCTTAACACCAAGAAAGAGGAAGCACCTGGGCAAAGGGATACAGACATGGAATGCACATGAAGAACAACTACACATATGACTGAAAACATTTTGTAGTTTCTACACTGCGGGAAGTATGCATTCACCATGATTTCTTCAGTAGTCACAGGTTGCCATGTTGTGATAATGATTTACAGTTTTCCATTCTTTTCTAGTAAGTGATAGAATTGCCTTTCTACAAGGCACAGTTTTCAAAGGAAACTTCTTTGAGAGAAATAGAGACCTTCTACTTCTGTCTTCTCTCAGTGACCTCTGCCCCTCCTGTGCCACTGAAACATGGGAGCCACTGGCGTAACAGCACCTTTGTCTCTGTAGAGCCCCAGTTAAAATCTGCATGCTCCGCCTCACGCAAGTTATCCATGCACACCTCATCACCCAGCCAGAATCCATCTTCTGGTTATGTGTACGTGCATTTTCCCCTTCGCCAACTGCCTGGGTCACCAAGCCAGCCCTCAGTCTGTGCTTCTCAAGGACCAACTGCAGGATAAAGGGTGTGGCCATTTAAACACTGAAGAGCAAACCTTAGGAAGATGTCAGAAATGTCAGGATCAGGCAGTCACTTAAACCGGGTGGTGACCCTCATCCCAGGGAAATGCGGTATTAGAGAGCAGAGCAGGAACAGAAATCCCAGAGTCTGGTTTCCCTCCAGAACGGGAGGGCTCGGTCCAGCTGCCAAGTGTTCATTCGTGGACCAGTCTGGTGGACAAAAGCTAAGCTTTCCCGGGCAGTGGCTTCTCCATACTCACCTGGGCACGCACCTGCCACCAGTTCCCTTGGCACCACCCAGCAGTCCTTCTCCGACTCCAGGAACGCCACTAAATCTGGCTTAGAAGCACAGCAGCCTGCATAGGTAGAGACAGAGGCTCTGCTTCACTTCTGGTGTTCTAAAATCAAGGCACTGCTCCCAGTTTTCACAGAAAGTGTTAATGCAGGGAGGGTCAAGAGAACAGGTGAGGAGGAGCTCTCAAAGATGATGCTTCCTGACAAGGAAGAAACCAACTTTCAACACCACCAGTGCTGTGCTCTTGTCTTAGGAGTCAGGAGCAAAACTTCAGGAAACCCTTCTCCCTTCTCCACACTCAAACCTGAGGCATGAAATTAGGGGTCCTGAAGACAGGCTCGCACCTGGGCGGGGAACATCCTTACCTAGGGCTCCCAGGCCACCATGGTTCTCCCATAGCACAGTTTTACTGAAACTCTTCTGCGCTGGCTCCAGCTGTGGGGTGAAGTCTACAGCCACATTTGCAATGGTCACCATGCCCTGAAAGGGACAAACATGCTCTTGATCAGCTCTCTCACAAAGCTGCACTATCCTATGGAGATTACAGTGACTGTACTACTTACATCGTATATGCCTGAGAACAACCAGAGAAACACAAGATTTTATTCAAAGTTTTGACACACTCACTAGAGTGAAATATTTGTTAAACAGGCTTGGTTGTGATTCATTCAAACCCCCTCCCATACATGTAACCAAACTATGTAAATATTCCTTCTAGTGAGATAATCTGTCCACAGAAAATACCGTGTCCAGGTGGAAATACCCCACCACCACTGTAGTCACACGGGGACACTGTGCTTTTGCAGGTGTGAGGTTACTGCCTGACTCACTGGCTGCGTCTCAAACAGAGCATCGTAATCCCAGCTCTCTCCCAACAGAGAGTACTCCAGGCTGTAGTTGGTGAGCCTCTCTGCTCTAGGTGACCTGGTTAACTTCTCCTCAGGCGAGTCCTTCTTTGGAGGGGACTTCTTGGCCCCACACACAGCCTTCCAATCTGGAAAACAATAAGAAAGCAAACATCTACATATCATGTTACTATAGTGAAGACCTTCAAAGGACACATGTCGTCCAGAAGCTTTCCAACCTGAGTAGTCAAGTTCCTGAACTGATATGGCTATAATCCTAAAAGGGACAACATGTTTGCTCTACTGAATGTGGAAAAAGTAACTCACATTATCCTTTCCACAAAAGATTGGAAAAGGAAATTAAGAGATAAAAGACCTCAAAAGGTTCAGATCTGAACCAGAATGTTGCTAATGTAAACAAAAACGATGCAGCAGCTATAAGGAAAAATGCTGGCTGGGTGTACTTTGGAAGGCTGAGGCAGGAGGGTATCTGGATCAAGTCCAGCCTGGGTAACTTAGTAAGACCATTCAAAAATTTAAATAAAGAAAAAGAAAAAAGAACTGGGGGTGCAGGTCAGTGCAAAGATGCAGAGTTAAATTACCAGTACCACCAAACAAGAAAGAAAAGTGCTGCTTAAACCCTAGTGTAGTTTAACTGGAACTCCTTTAGTCCTGTTTAGTGGGCTTTCTTTTTATGATAATGCTAACTCATATAAGTACAGTTCTCACAAGAATGCAAGACTTCACAAAAATATAACTCTTGGCCCTGTAGCACGATGCCCCGTGTGGGCTGTCATCATGTGAAACGGAGCAACGTACTCAGGTCTGTTGATGTGAACTCCCTTCAAGCATGACTTGAGTTCAGAGTCTGAGAACACTCGCTTTTTCTGAAATGGTTATCATTTCTGTTACAAGAAAGCCTCCACAGGACAGGGGAAATTCTGAGTCCTTGCTTTACTTGGCTGTGGTTCCTTGCCATGCTTGGACACCTGAGTCTATATTTCCCACATTGCATAAATGTCACTGAAACATCAGGAAGAACGTTCCACTGAGTCGGGACCACTACTCTTTTCTCATGAGGCCAATTACCCTACTGCCTACTGCAGTAAGAAGCCCACTTACACCCCAAATCTACTGCAGCCCAACCTACATCCATCTCCTCGCTTACCTCTTTCTTCTAATTCTCATGCTTTGGCCTTGTTTTCATGCCTTAAATCTGTGAATGACTTTTCCTTCCTCCTAAGTCCCTATCTTCTCTCCTTCACAGAACAGCAGTTTCGAATGTCTTTCAGTGATGTATCTGTTCCATCTCCCCTAGGAAATGGCTGTGTCTTTAATGCATATGCTTATCTGGCCACCACCACCTGACAGCCTTACTCGAAGTCACCACTCAGTAAAAACAATAACAAATACATCATACGCACCTATGTTCATAGCAGAACAACTAATAATAGCTAAATCTTAGACATGGCCTATATGTTCATCAATAGATGAATGGATAATGTACACAATGGAGAACTTAACTACTCAGCCATAAAGAAAGAAAAATTTGAATCATTTATAGAAAAATGGATGTCCCTTGAGAGCATCAGACACATAAGCTTAAATATCACATGATTTCTCTTTATGAGAAATACAAAATATAAAGAACAAAAGTAAAGATGGTAGGAAAGAGAGAGAGATCTTTTGCAAATGGGAAAGAGAACAAGAAAGACAGAAAGAGGGGAAGGGGATGAAGAAAGAATTAAGATGTGTTATGTGCATGAACCAGCTCCCCACAAGGGATGAAATCATGTACTACAAACGTACTAATAAAAGAAAACAGAAAAAAACTACATCAAAATAAGCAAAAGAAATATCTGTAAAATGACAAAGATGATATAGTTATGAGAGAAAAAGGGCAGCAGGGGCCCAGAGCAGTAGAAAGTGAGGACCTGTCAGAGGAAGGGAGCTATGTCACAGAGTATGGGGAGACTGAAGCTGGGGCCCGTACAGACAAGCCCTGGCTCCCCAAGCCAGGCCAGGCCCTAGAGCCGTCTGCGAAGACAGAACCTGTCTGAAACAGCCAGACTGGCACCAACTTCTCTCCCTCTATGTCCCCACACTCACCAGAGTGCCAGCCTCTTGTCCTCTTTCTTCTCACCATCCAAGGCTCTTGTCCTTGCTCCAATGAGGAGATCATAGCAGGCTTAGAAGCACAGAGGCCTAGATACAGAAGAAGACCAGATGTGGTCATGCTGTGGCTCTGTCCAGACATGGGATCCAGTCCCTTGGCTGCATGGAAGAAGGCAGTGCACAGGGCAAGCGGTCAGAGAGGGGTGAGACCCTTACCCAGAGATGCCAGGTTCTGGTAGTTCTCCAACATCACCTTCCTATATAGGCTCCTCTGTGTAATGTTCAGCCATTCCCACTCCTCTTGGGAGAAATCTACAGCCACATCCGCAAATGTCACCAAGCCCTGAAATGACAAAGTCATATTCATGCCCAATCAATGCTCATGGCCCAAGAGCTATTATTGAATGAACTGTGCCCTACCCCCACTACTATGTTGAAGTCCTTGTCCCTTGTACTTGGAATAGACTGCACTTGGAGACAGGGCCTTAAAAGAGGTAAAGTTACATGAGGTCATATGAGAGGGGTCCTCATCCCGATAGGACTAAAGAGAATTTCTAAGGTGAGGGCAGAGAGCAGGGCTGTGTGCACCTGCAATGTAAGGCCATGTGAGAAGAGGATGATAGGTAAACCAAACCCACGGACACCTTGGTCTTGATTGGTAGCTTCCAGGATTGTGAGAAAGAGGTTTCTATTTTTTGATATCTAATTGGTAGTCTATTACGGCACCCTAGAAAACTAGAGTGGAGTCTAAAGATCACTTTATCTTCACTTCGATATGAGATGCATATTTAGTTATTTGGAGAGCTGGATAATCATAGAGCAGCTTTCTTGCTTGCTTTCTTCTTGTGCTATGGATGGACCAATAACCTAGCACCTACTAACCACGCACTCTACCCACACTCTTCCACAGCTGGTCTTAGGGGACAAGCTCAGAGTAAAGAGAATGATATGGAGACCACCCTACCATTGGAGAACTGGCAGTCTGGGGAAGATGAAAGCAGACAACTCACCCAACAAAATATCACTATCAGTTCCAGACAGTCAACTAGACTACCTGCTCCATGCTCGGCACATACAATGGAGCATGTCCTAGCCTGACACATGCAAGAGGCCTACAGCAGCCTTAGCCAGGACAAGCATGAGAGTGCACCTCCACAGTTTCTATTTCACTTTTAGTATTGACTCAATGTTCATTAAAACAAAACAATCATATTTCTTTTTTAAAAATAAAAAGGCATATGCAGGATAGAAAATCAGCATGAAAAAATTAATAGTGAACAATCTGGGAAACAAATCAGAAAAACAATTCCATTTACAAGCATCAAAAATTACCCACAAATAAACCTAGTCAAAGGAGGAAAATAATGTCACAATAAAAATTACAGACAAATGAAGAAATTGAAGAAGACATGAATAGATGGAGAGACCTACTATATTTCTGGACCAGCACAGCCATATGACTGAAAGTGACCTACAGACTCAATACAAACCCATTAAAATAACAATGGTATTTTTACAGCACCAGAAAAAAACACTCTTAAAACTCATATAGAAACATAAAAGACCAAGAATAGCCACGGAAATCCTAAGCAAAGACAGCAATGAAGGCACCATCGCAATACCCAGTTTCAAGTTATACCATAATGTGACAGTAACAAGAACAGTATGGTACTGACACAAAAATGGACACAGACCAATGGAATAGAGGATACAGAAATAAACTCATACAACCAGATTCAAATGATACATTGGAGAAAAGACAGCCTCTTTAACAAATGGTGTGGGGAAAACTGGATATTCATATGTAGAGGATTAAAACTAGATCTCATGCTGTAAAATTATCAAACACCTATGTATAAGACCCAAAACTTTTAAGCTGCAGGAAGAAAACTCAGGGGCAACAGCTGAACCCATTGGTACAAGCAAATACTTCCTGAACAGGATTTCATGAGCACCTCATGAATTACTGCAAGAATCAACAAATGGCACTACATCACACTAAACAGTTTCTGCATATCAATGGAAACAACCAGAAGAGTGGAGAAAGCCTGCAGAATACCAGGAAACCTCTGTCAGCTACTCTCCTGATAAAGGATTAGTATCTAGAATACATAATTCAAAAAACTTAACAGGAAAAAATCAAATAACCCAATCAGTAAAAGGCCAAACGAACTGAACAGAGACTACTCAAAAGAAGTACAAATGTCCAATAACTACGTGAAAACATGTTCAACATCCCAGCACTCAAGCAAATGTAAATCAAAACTACACTGAGATTTCATCTCACTTCAGTGACAGTGGTTATCTCCAAGAATACAAAGAACAAATTGGTTCCATTCAAATTTGTTCATTTAAAACCACATTAGAAAATTATTTGGTAGTAATTATTTTTCTTGTGGCCTATTTTTGAGGGAGTACTGATTCTTTGCTATTGCTGTTGCACACACATAGGATTCTGGATGTATTCCAATCTCACCTAAATTTAGGAAACCTTACTCCACAAGGAAACAAAGACTTCTGGGAAGGAATTCATATGAAATAATCAGCAAAGAAGTACACTTTCAGGTGTTATTATTCTAACACCAACACTGCACTCAAACAATGATCGCAAGAGAACTTGTACAATATTCAATCATTCACCCAATAAATATTTTCTCGATCAGGCATTGGGAGTAACCCCAAATCTCTGCATTGGAAATATGAGGATGAGATAAGAGAAAATAAGATAAATTAAGTAAAGCAGTAAGATGGAAAGTGCCAAACAGAAAATAAGAGGAACTGGGGGAACTCCAAGAGGCCTTGGGACTTTAACACTGTGACCAAGGAAAGGAGAAGACAATTTCTCAGAAAGAGGACAGCAATGAAGAGTGCAGCAGTGGTCATGGGAGATGACAAGACCTTAGGCCACAGAGGGCTCGGCAGCCACATGGAGGGCTCTGGCCTTTCTACAGGAAGCCAACGGAGGGTTTGGAGCAGCCGGTGGCAAGACCCAGTGTTTGAACAGACCTTGCGGGCTGCACAGAGGACAGCATGGGCAGAAGCAGGTGACTAGAGGCACAGAACCCAGAAGTCAATGTCAGAGATTGTGAGGACCCCAACAGAGGTGAAGCTCCTGGAATCCTGCTCAGCTCGGTGACCTAGCCGCAGACTGGGAGCTGCCATGAGAAGGTGCTAAGCCAACAGCTAAGGAACAAGGTGCGCTGTGTTTCTCCAAGGAGCAGGTTCCAGTCCCGAGAGCTTCTCTGAGAAAGGGGCACCAGTGAGGGGCTGGGTCATTTTATCAGCAGTGAGCACTGAGTTGACAGGACGGAAGCTGGGGCCAGTGTGAACTTCTCTGTTGTGGTTTACATCTAGTTTACTTCCCGCCAAAACTTCATGTCCTCACACGTGGGTCTTTGCAGAGGGGGTTGGATGGTAGGCATGGGACACACACCAGTGGGTCGGTCGGTCCACTCATGAGTTCCGAGCTAAATGTGTGTTGGAAGGGAAGCCTCGCTGGAGGAGGTGCGTCACTGGGGCCTGGCCGGGAGGTTCTTCCATCTATCTCTTTCTCTCCATCAGGCGGGCTGTGCCAGCATCCTCCTCTGCCCCGCTGCCCTGCCTGGGAGCCAGCCAACAATGGCGTGAAACCTCTATTAACTGTGAGCCAAAATAAATCCGTCCTCCTTCAAACTGTGTCAGGTTCTGTGTCTCAGCAGCAAGAAGGTAACTAACACGTTACCCCTGCAGACGACCATTCACCAGAATTTGAGGAACTAGTACCTAGGACAGGGCTTTTACAATGAAAGCTTTTCAGAGAAAGATTCATCAAGTACTGAAAAGCAAGAGTATTTCAGAAAGGAGGGAGGAAACGTGAACTCACCTGGGACATGACTTTAAGTTTAGTTCCTGTCCCTGCGGCCTCTGGCCCGGGGTTTCTCTCCTGGAAGGCTGCGTCCCAGGAAAGCAGCGCTGGGGGAAAGAGACCAAGTCTAGACAAGCTTCCCAAAGCACCAGCCTACAGACATCCTTTTCTGCATGAACACGGCGGGGCCATTTTAAAGGGACAGGGGGACCCTCTATTAGCCCACCGAAGAGCTGGCTGGAGTTGGGGCGAAGGCTGCTCCTCTTTGGGGTCACGGAAGTGAGGATGCGTGCAGCTGGGGTGACCCCGGAGAAGTCAGGCCCTTGGGCTCGCCGCGGATCTTCGACTCTTCCAAATCTTCGGATTCCCCTGGCCCGCCATCCAGGAGCACCAGCGGCCCCGAAAGTCCCGGACCTCAGCCCTCGCCCCGAGAAGACGTGCAGTCTGCCCAGCGCGACTCCTGCCAGCCTCACCTCTGCGCGCAGGCCCCGAGCCCACCGCTCCTCGCCGGCCCGGAGGGACGGAGCCGCCGCTGGAGCGCGGCCTTCCGCGGGCAGGGTGGGCGGCGGCCGGAGCCCTGGGCTTGGGGCGGCCGCCTCGCCCCAGAAGGGCTCCGCAGACGCCAGCGCCGGCTCCCGGCATGTCTGGAGGAGGTGCCCTGGACACGGAGGCCTCGCGGGCACACCCCCGGCCACACCCGCCCCCACCTCCTCCCTGCCCCGGCGCGGCCTCGACACTCGCCCCGCCGGAAGTGGGAGTGGACCCCGCGCAGGCCCCCCCTGGGAAACGTAGTTCCGAGCGGGAGGCGGCGGCGTTCCGGCTGCCAAGTGCGCGCTCCCCCAGGACCAGGCCATGCCTGTGGGCTCTGCTCCAGGATCGCGCCCTCCAGCTGAGTGACGGTAGATTCAGGCCTGGTTTGGGCCGGAAGCACAACCTACTGAGCACAGAACCGCGCCCCAAAGGACTGTGGGAGTAGGCGCAGATGCGCAGCGCGCAGGCGCAGTGCCGGGCGGAGTAGAGCGAAGCCTACCGAAAGGCGGGTCCGCTGTGGGGCGGAACCTGCTGGGGAGGCGGAGTCCAAAACCTAGGGCCGGAGCGCTGACTCCGCCAGATTTCCCTGCATTGGGAGTGTTCTAGTCCCTGGCGATGGCGTGCAGCTGGGCCTCAGTGTGATCGAGCCAAGTCTAGGCCTCCAGAATCTCCTCTCGGCGCGCTGGCCAGCTGTTCCCTTTCCTAACATTAGTCCCACCCAGCTCCTCTGTTGGTTCACCTGTCAACGCCTCAGGGTCTCAACTACAAACAACCTGCCGCCGCAGTCTCTGACAGCCCCTTACTAACGCAGGAGCTCGCAGGTGTCTGCTGCACTTGCAGTGCCAGGTCTGGACCTAGGGCGGGTGGGGGGGGCATCAGCCTGGGTGCTGTCACAGGTGAGACTACCTTAACAGATGTGCAGTCACAGGTGAGGCCACTGTCGCAGGTTCAGAGTCGTAGGTCTCCCCCCTAACCCATCAAGGCTGTGGTTACCGGAAAATCTCCAGTAACACAGCCACAGGTGTGCAGAGACAGAGGCAAATCCACCATCACAGGTGAGCTCACCATCACAGGGGTGTGACATTACATGTGAGTCCACCTGCCAAAGGTCTATAATATCAAGAGTATACAGGGCCCGGGAGTTAGCCCAGTGGTTCCGGCGCCTGCCTTGCAAGCGCAAAGACCCGGGTTCGATCCCCGGTGACCACATACCATACTGGGCATGGAGACTCACACCCAGCAGCAACCAGTACCACATACCACAGTGCCGGGTGTGGTGGGCTCACGCCTGTAATCCCAGCACTCGGAGGCACAGGCAGGAGGATTGCTGTGATGTGAGTTTGAGGCTGAGCTCAGGGCCAGCCTGAACCACAAAGCAAGACCCTGTCTCAAAAAAAAAAAATCTTAAAAAAAAGAGTATACAGGCATCACAGGCTCCTCCCATTGTGACTTGTGTCTAGATGTTCCCCCAAAATATCTAGTCAGAGAGGGGCTTTTTTAGAGGTGGCTGAGTCTAGAATGTGTGACTGGTTCACGGTACAATGCTGGGGCTAAGGTGAGTGATTACTAAATCAGTCCACTGCTTGGTTTGTCACTGCCCTAACCCTGGATACAATGTAAGAGAACGAAAGATGCTTGTCTTCTCTCTTGCCTGCTCTGCTGCCTTCTGCCTGCCATGAACTTTCTCCTCTGCAGTGCCCCTCTGCCATGCCACCCTGACCTGGAGCCAGGTGATTATCAACTGAAACCTCTACAAACTATAAGCTAAATAAACTTACCCCTTTAATTTAGGTGTCCACTGTTTTATCTCAGCAATGAGGAAAGACACAGCATCCCAGGTGTCCTTACTGTCAGAGTCATGCCAACTGCACACCCACACACATGCTCTCCTGACCCTGGACTAGTCCATTTTCCAAGGTCCTGGTGATGGAATTAAGATGACTTCCATCTCATTATCCAAAGGAACCTGGAGCAGCCTGCGGGAGAAGCTCGAAGTCAGCATTTCCCCTGGACGCCTGCCTGTCTCCAGGGAAAACCCCTGTGTCAGGGCCGAGCCACCTCACCGTGGTGGCAATGTGGCAGCTACCCTCCTGTGAGGCTAGTAGAATACGGCTTCTATTGTTTTTGGTGAAACCCGTTCTAAAGAATTCCATGTTCCACACAGCAGGCACCAAGCCAAGGCGTCATGTTCTTGGATGTCAGGTATTGCACAAACGGAATGCTCAGCA
>PVIR01038007.1:0-14790 GCA_004026965.1 Petromus typicus
TGTGTGTGTGTGTGTGTGTGTGTGTGTGTGTGTGTGTGTCGGAGCTTCTTGGCCTCTGTGGCCATTATTCCTAAGATAATGAATAAATTCAAAACCTAAACCAGAAAACAGGATACATGGATGATACTGCATTTTCTTAGACATTTTCTATTTGTCCAGTGATGAAAGGACACAGGTCAATATTAAGACTGTTGTTTACATGTATTATATATTGCCCTGGGTACAAATTACCTTCATGTCATTCTCAGTCCCTCAGATTCTTGGTCCCTCCTAGCCTCAGTAATTCCCTCATCTTTTCATTCTGCCCATTACATGGGGTAACTGCACAGGACCCCTGGATTTAATCTGAGCCATCTCAATGTTTGTGGTGTTTGACTTCCACATGTGTATGTTCAGAATATCTTATTTTCAGTTTTCATACAGATTTTATAAATCAATTTATAGAAATATAATTTTAAGAAACAAGGTGATCTTGGAGTATGGACAGAAACCTGTTTGTAAAAGTAGTCTTTATCAGCACCCTCTCTCTAATCCAAGCATCAGATGGGCATTCTAATCTCTGACTCACTAATGCTCCCAGAAGATGGAATATGATTGAGTTTCTTGATGTGATTATCAAATGCAGTTAGCTATTTTTTCCTCTGGGCCCTTGCAGATGTTTTGGCTTCTGTGGCACAAATGTTTCACCCTGGAGCTGTCATTTTTTGACTCTTTTCACTGTCAGGTGTTAGTTTTGTCTTTACTTCATAGAGCACAGTTTAGAAACCCAGTCCTACCCAACAACATCAGGATAACCACTGGGTCCCACACACTTCTGAAAGGAAGGGAGTCCTCCCGCCAGGTGCTTTATACCTTAGTGTCTTAGCAAAGATCAACAAAAGCAGGAATTAAATCTATCTTTTGGAATCTGAGATTTTGCAGAGTAATAAATCTAATAGATTCTTTGATGGATTATCCATTGATGCACAGAACGTTTCTATCCCGTTGTACTGCTAATCATCCTATATTGTAGATCTTATCAAAGGTTAAAGCCCATGAAGGCAAGGACTGTACTGTTATGATTTGTTTGTATCCTTGTCAGATATATATATATAAAATACAAATCACTGAGTAAATACCTAAGCCAAATCCCAGATAACTACATTAAAAATGAAGCATAATCTTGTTGCATTCTGAATTTTTTTTTCAAATTGCAAGCCTAACAGTGCACACTTTTCTGTGTGCGCATTACTTCAATAAAAATGTTTTAGTGTTATAAAAACAGCATTGAATAAAACAACTGTTTCATTAGAAGTAATAATTATCCTAATTGGATTTCTTGGAAACTGATACAGAGATTGAGATACATGAGAATAAGTCAAGGTGGTGCAAAGGTCATCGCTGCATTGGGACAGTCAGCAGCAGAAAGTCTGAGGACAGAAGTCAGCACAGGGAGTGTGTGTGTGTGTGTGTGTGTGTGTGTGTAGGGAAGGTGACCAGCTAGGTGCAGAGAGGCCACAAATGCAAGATGAGGGAGTCCTTGAAATTTCTTGTTGAGTATCTGGGTAGATATTTCACATCAATAAGAAGTTACCTAAAGGGTTTAAACCGTGAAAATAATACTCTGGCTCCCGAGAAGAGAACAGATGTGATGTAGTGGGACTGGGATTGGGCTTTAGTTATGGCAGTCAACAAAGGAGGTAGAAAAGAGAGACAGATGGACTTTTTGGATATATAAGAATTAAATCAGTAAATATATACAAGATTACTGAGAATAGTGATTCTTGATTTATCAAAATAAAAATGTTTTATTGTTTTTAATATTAATTAATTTTAACAAGAGATGGCTATGTTTTGGGGCTTAGTTTCCTGTCTGAAAGTACTTTATTCAGTCTTTCTCTGAGGATAAGCCCACAGCTCACACAGTCAGGAGAATCTTACCACCTCATAAATTCATTCACATGTACTTGTTTCTTACATTATGATCATTATTTTATAGGCCACTTTGGATGAAAAGGTATTCAAATTATTTACTAGAATAATACTGATTTTTAATTGGTATAATTGAAGGGAAAGATGTTCAATAAATCTCTCTACTTCTATCTAATCTTTTATATTTTTTAAAAAATATTCTTTAAGAATTTTGCCTTCTTGAGACAATATTTTGTCTCATAGAAATATGATATTTTACAATAGCAAATATGATAGTCTACTCTATGATATTCAGTACATAGAAAACTGAAAAAAAATGAGAATCAAAATGTGTCACTTAGTGGTACAACCCTCAATGTGGAATGTGATCATAAGGTATATATAAAATGTACCAATGAAATTAATTAAAACACAACTAAAACAAACAAACATAATAAACACATAAACATACAAAACTTGATCTATATTTTCCACCTCTGTACACTCAAATTCACCATTTTCTCAGAGATACTTGTGCCATAACAATGGCTGTAAACAAGTGTACTTTTTAAATCACATGATCTGTAGTAGTTTTGAATGTCTGAGTCCATGGTCTTTCTTTGCTTTGTGTTCTTTCAGTATTTTTCAAAGGACCTAAAACTCTTTTAGTATCCAAGAAATTCCAGTTGCTATTATTAAAATCACAAGGAAGAACCATGACAATTTGAATAAGGCAGCATCCGATTAAAGATGACCTTCTAGACATTTATTTTCTGGAATCACAGAGGAGGATAGTATGTAGACCATGAGAAATTTAAGATAGGAATAACAGTCAAAATTAGGCAATATGAGAATGGAAATAGAAATTGATTTTTTTGTGTGTGTGTAAATCAGAAGGCAGAAGAAAAAGAATTAAAATGTAGATGAGTAATCTTAATGTGACTCAGATTTCTTCCTGGATCATTATATTGACAGGGATAACTTTCATGTGGATAAACTATGAGTTGTAAAATATTATACTTAACTTTGTATGCAACTGATACTTGTGTGCCAGCCAACTGAATTCTTAAGATATAGCTAAACTGAAACATAAAGTACTAATCTAGTAAAATAGGTAATGAAAGATGAGTCTCCAGAGAGGAGTCAATGCCAGTTCTGCAGAGAGGAGAAACATTGGTATGTATGATGTTAATCATGAAGAAACAATGGCAGCAGTCAGCTCCGTCTGCCATCACAAAATGCCACAGAAAATGTGGTTTAAACTGCAGGGATTTATCTCAACATTGTGGAACTGTGGGGAATCTAAATCAAGGTATCAGATCATTCAGTTCCCTAAGGAGGTCTCTATTTCTGATTTGCAGAGATCATTCCGAAGGAGAAAAAGAGAGAATAAAAAGTTAGTTCTCAAATTTCTCTTTCAAGTACTTTAATCTGATGATGAGGACCCCATCCTCATGATCTTACCTAGATCTGATTCCCTCCTAAACACTCTCCCTATAAATACTGTCACTTTAGGGATCCAGGATTAAACATGTAAATCTGGGACACACAGTTCACTCTATAGCAACAGTTGACTTCACTGAGAGTTTTTGCTCAAGGCCACTCAAGTAGCAAGTGTCAGCTTTCATTTGAGGTCAGCTGTATCTATCTTCCTCTTTTAATTGCCTATTGTTGTTTATATGTTTCAGAGAAAATTAAAATAATTAACTATGAACAAGATTTAATGACCTTTTAGCATATATAAAAGCAGAACCCCAAAATACATTCAAAGTGTGCCAAAGTGTTTTCTTTTTTACGTGCCAAAATGTACTTGATGTCTGGTATTCTGACATCAAACAGGGCAACATCAGTTTCTCAACATAAAATTCATGGGCACAAGATCCAGAAAAAGTTAGTAAATATGCTTATGAATTGTGCTTTTACAGAATTATTCTGCAAAACTGCCTTTGTTTGTTAATAGCAATGAAATAAAAAACATTGCTTACTACTTTTCATTTTTCATTTTATTATACAATATCATCACAACCACTTGCCTCCACAAAACCGTATCAAGATGTGGGAGAAATTACCAAAATGGGAAAACAGCATATTTCTTAATCTTGTGCTTTTCTTTCCTTTTACTCTTATGTTTTAAAATTAGAATGCCATTGTACCTTGATTATGTAGCATATATTTGATATTTTATAGAGTTTCACAGATAACAATTTTCCTTGTGTCTTAGAAATTATTTTAATTTGTACTTTTGAAAAATTCTTGAACTGTTGAGACTGTGGGAAGAATTGTTGCCTTCCTATTTCTACGTGGGGTGTTTGTATTGTGTTAGACAGAATTTTAAACTTGCTATTTTCTGTACTCCAGGAGGAACTGTGGCTGAACAGAGATCTGTCTTGGTTACAAGTCGAGACCTTGTAGGATGTGGACAATGGGGAGAGTTTTGGTTACACTGGTTTTTCCATCCTGACCATGGCGGGGGGGCACACTTTCCCAGGTGTGTCTGGGTGGTTCACAGAGGCATGGCCTTGTGGTTTGTGTTCCTTCCTTTCTCCCTCTGCTCTGGCTCTCTTCTCTTGTTCTCCTTTCCATTCGGTGTCTTTGCTGTTCCACACCCTTCTGCTTTCTCCAGAAAGTCTTGAGGTCAACTAATCATGGACTGAAGCTATGAACCAAATAAAACTTTTGTTCCTGTGACTTGTGAATGTTATCTCTCACATCCAGTGATGATAAAACTAACGCTGGTCCTAACCTGCCTGTCTGGGCTCAAACTCAGCATCATTTGTCTAGTCTCCCATATAGTAATATTATATGCATACATCCTTGTGTTCAGTTTGGACACTTATACTTTCTTAATTTATTTTTTTAATTATCTTGATTGGTACGTTATGAATACACATTATAATCACGTTCAACATTAAGAGTTTGTACCAGAATATGACATGACTTGACTCTCATTTTTTCCCTTTTCCCCCTGTCCTGTATGCCCCACCCCCTATGTACACAATCTTTGTTTTCTTTGTTCTTTATTATTACTGCATTTGTTTTACCTTCATTATTTACCCTTACACTCTTTCCTTTTAAATATTTTCTACTTCACAATATCAACTATACATATTACAACTCATTTACAACTTCATTTTCTCATACCAGAGAAAAGAAATGATATTTACACATCTGTGACCTGTTTATTTTGCTTATGAGGACATCCTCAAGGTACATCCATTTGAATATGAATGACTCAGTCTTACCACTTTTAATTACAGAGTAATACTCCATTAAGAGCCACATCTTCTTTATCCAGTCTCCAATTGATGGACATTTGGGTTGTTTCCAAGACTTAGCAATCACAAACTGAGCTGCTATAAACATGGGTGCACATATGTCGCTGTGAAATTACTCTTTTAATTACTTTGTGTTTATGCCTAGCAGAGTGATGTCCAAGTCAAATGGAACCTCCAATCCTAGTTTTTGAGGAATCTCCACAGAGGTTGTACGAGTCTACATTATTTAAGACGTAAAAATTTGGGACTATGTTTAGTTTAGTTTTAACAATCCTTTGAAGGATCTACAAGTTTCTAGGTTTGATCTCAGCAACACACACACACCTCAAAGAAAAAAAAATAATTTTTTGAAATAAGGTCTTGCTATACAGTTCAGGCTGACATTAAATTCACTATGGAATATAAGCTGGTCTCTAACTTGCTGCAAACCTTCTGTCTCTGCTTCATGACTACTGGGATTATAGGGTTATATCATGCTGGACAGTGAAAGAAAAAAAAAGTATTTCTGAAAGTTGACATGGTCACTCAAAATATAAGATTAAATATAAAGTATTTCATGGCAAGTTGGAAAATTGTGTAATTTAGGCTACAAGTGCTCTGAAAATTAAAGGTACAACAGTAGGGACCAGGGACTCATGAGTTTTGGAATCAGTAAATATACCTCTGAGATTCTGTAAATCAAGCATGGTCCTAGGATTAAAATGATTCTGCTAAATGTAGTATAAAGAGTCTACAGTATGCATCAAAAAGTATGAACAGGAATGAGTATAACACTGGAGAGACTTTATTCTTTGGCCAAGAATTAACGCAGACACCCGAGATTGCAGGAGAATGAGGCTCTTCACTGTGTATCATTCAGTTCCACATAGAGTGACATTCTCATTCTTCTAGGTGAATGCATCTCCTAACCGTTGCCTAATATAGAGATTTAGGGCACAGAGCCATTACATATATAGTCTCATTAAGGAAAAAAAAAAAAAACCTCCAAAAAAAAATAGTCCATTACTTAAAGTAGAGACAATCAGCTTTACTTGCTGATGCATTATTATCATCATTTTTCAATAATTACCTACATGTTCTGAAAGGCTTTATAAGGAGATTTCCATTCTTATGGTAATTGTCATCTGAGTCAAACCTCATTTTTCATTATTAGGATCATACCATGTTTATAGGTCCTGATGATTTGTTTGTTCTGGATGAACACATTACATTTTTTCTTTTCTTTTCTTTTCTTTTTTTTGAGACAGGGTCTCACTTTGTAGTTCAGGCTGGCACTGAGCTCAGCCTCACATCACAGCAATCCTCCTGCCTCTGCCTCCCAAGTGCTGGGATTATAGGCATGAGCCACCAAGCCTGGCACTGTGGTATGTGGTACTGATTGCTGCTGGGCATGAATCTCCACACCCAGTATTGTATGTGGTTACTGGGGATTGAACCAGGGCCCTTGCGCTTGCAAGACAGGTGCCGGAACCACTGAGCTAAATCCCCAGCCCCCACATTACATTTTTTTCAAGAAGCTGCAAAGTTGAATTGCACATTGATTTTATGAAGACTTAAAAGAAAACAAAAACAAAAACAAAAAATGCATTCCAGGAAAAATTACACCCTTTGGGGATAAAGTTGACTTGAAATAATGGGTCATAGGGGGAATATATATATTCATATATATATGAAGATATATATTTATCCTTTTAACTTGAAATGTTGACTGATTATTCATCCATAAGTCTTCTATCTTCTCAATTTATATACTATTATCAATGTCAAATTATTCTTCAGAAATTTGTTTTGATTCAACATTTTATTAAATTTCAATCAAATTTAACATAGATGCCAGAAAAAAGATTATTTTTACAAGTTATACTAGTGATAATAACACTTTCAACCATATTTTAACAACTATACTGTTATATTCCACATAGTTCAAAATAGGTTTTAATTCTATGTAGAAAACAGTACATTTCCTCAGATTTGAAGTTTACAGAATTCATCTTTATGGTCTTGAGCTTCCTTTCATAGTTAGGTAACATAGAGAGGTATGGAAATTATGTCAGAACTTATTTCAAACTGGATAAATGTACTGAATGAAGTTTTATGTCTTCAGTGACATATCCATGAAGGTGTGAAGGACCTGGGACATTCCAGAGTGTACAAAAGAAGAGTTAGCCTTCCATCCGAAGGACAACTTTCCTTCATGAGGACTGAGCAGTTGCCTTCATAAACATTTAATTCTAGAGAAAAGGAGAACATTGAAAAAGCAGGATTATAAGAATATCATGCTCTCTTAGTTTGCCATAATGCCTTAGGACAGCTCTCTCCTTGACATATATTTAGCAAGGGTCTAAAGTATAGCAAATATCATAAGTGAAATAAATAGGGCACAGATAGGTACATATCACATCTTTTCTCTGGTATGAGAAAATAAAAATGTAAATGAGTCCTAGAATTGTATGTTATATATTGTGAAATAGAAAATGCTCAACATAAAATAGGGTGAAAGGGGAAAAATGATGAGATTGTAACAAAAAAGTAAGGAAGCAAATTTTATGTATATGGGGGGGTCGGTAGGGTGGGTAGGGCTATGGAAAAAAAATGAGAATTAAGTTGTGTCTTATACTGGTACAAATCCCCATTATGGAGTGCAATCATGATGCGTTTATGTAATGTACCAATAAAGATTAAAAAATTAAAAAAATAAAATAAAATTGAAGACCCTCCCCCCCCCAAAAAAAAGTATGGCAAATATCTTGCTAAAGCCAGAGAACTCTGCTTTCTATTGCTTGTGCTCCTCTGGCAGGAACTTGTGCCAAAGTTGTTCTGGGATGTAAAATAAGACTAATGTTTGTTTGGATAAGATACCTTGACAGTAATCTCAGCAGGCAGTATAAATAGTGTAAAAATATTTGGTCCAAAAGACAGTCTGGAGTCACTACTGCATCCAAAATGCTATTCTGAGTTTAGACTTCATTCTCTCAGCAAAAGGAAGTACAGAAGGCTTTTAATAAGGGAAAGAAATTCTTTATATTGTAAGTTCAAATTCAGGATTTATTTATTGTGCTTTAGATATGAACTAAAATCTGTCTAAGAAAAATTATAAAAACAACTTCCTAGTCTTCACTAAGCTCATAATGTCAGTTATGAGTCAGTCTCTCTCTCTCTCTCTACATGCACACACACACACACACACACACACACACACACACACAGAGTGACTTCAACATGTCTCTGTGTAACTGTCTAGAAAACGACATTACACATTACATGGACCACTAAAATACCATCTTTTTAAATATCCTTCCCCATAGTCTTTCCATTCTAGTCTCTGCATAGTAGGTAATATATGAAACAACATTACTTCTCATGTACATACAAATATGTGTCAGAAATGTATATGGTACAATGAATAAATCTAAATAGCTTGCCTTACATGCCAGGTACCAAACTATCCACTGCAAACTTTATCAGTCTCATTTCTGGCCTTTTGTATCACACAGCTCCTGAAATGCTGTCTCACTGACCTCTTTGTAATTTCTCACACACACTTCTTCTCCACCTTGACTTATTTTTGCACAATATCTTCCGCAATGAATTCTGTTTCCATGTATGTTAAGTTCAGTTTTTTCACGGCCTCATGAATGCTTCCTTTCTTGCCCCAGTAGATCATCTTTCAGTCTAAGTGTTGGTTTTCACTGGACCTGGTCTACATTTTCTACAGAAGCCCTCCCCTCTTTTTATCCTCATGAATCTTTGTATCCTCATGAATCTTTTTGCCTATTTTTTCTGTTTGCTGTATTTCTACTTTATTAGATTCACAAACTGTGAGCCTTTTGTCTTCTATTCCTTAATGTTTACTCATGCAGTAAGTAGTTAATAAATATTTGTTAAATTGATTATGTAAAAAATCTGCCACTTAGTGAAGATGTGTATTTGCCAAACAAGTAAACATAGCATCTTGCATGCTTTATCATGAATTTATTTCCATCTAATCCCAGCTTTAAATATTGGGAAATCATAGATATGAAAGAAGTAGATTTGGAAAGAGAATCCCTATAACACATATTATAGAAGAAACCTGCCTAATACCAGCATAATGCCAGCAATATAAATAAATAAATTATATATATATATATATATATATATATATATATATATGTCTGTATGTGTGTGTTTGTGTTTGTAATTTTAAAATTTCCATAGCCACATTAACAATGGAAAAGAAAGATGTTAATGCATTTAAATTCACTAAATACCAGATATGATTTCAATGTTAATTCAGCATAAGATCATTAACATATTTCATGCTATTTCTTATTATATCTTTAGAATTTAGAGAGAATTACACTTTTGTAATCTAAGTTTGTATGCCAAGTTGTCATTGTACTTGCAGTACTTAACTGTATTTAAATTCCATAAAGTTTTTCTTTAAAAAAATAATCACACATGCTTATTTTGTTCCAAGTATACTGAAAAGTTTTCCAGTAATTTAGCCTACTAACAGAATCAGCATTTAAAATTAAATTAATTAAAATTCATTTTCTCAGCATTGCTAGTCATTTTTCGTGTGCTCTGTTAGGTACATGTCACTATTTCCAAAGTGAACACTGGAATGAAATTAGTCAGATGTGAATGCACGTATTATTCTTCTGATTTTACAGAAAGTGGAACATTTTGATAAAATATGTTTACTTTTCATAATTCACAATAACCTGGCCCATTTTCTGATAAAAATCCCAGGGAAAGCAATCGCAATGATTAGCTAGTTTCCAGTGATGTATGTGCATTAGAACCTAAGAATGCTTCCTTGAAAGACAGTTGCATATTGACTGAGTGCAGTCAAGTGCCCGAGCTCCTGTCACACCAAATGAGAAAGGCATTGGGAGGATGGGTTCCCTGAATTCCTCACTGTTGTCTGCTCAGCCACCACTGAGTGTCACTGTGGGCTGAGAAGCCAGGCCCAAACCCACAACTGGAGAGCAGCCCGAAATGAGAAAAAGGGATGGAAATGAACGATGATCTATTGAATTCTCCAGGGCTCTCTGCACCGCTCTCCACTCCTGACACTAGTACACTTCTAAATCCATAATAAGTACATGAGCAAAATTAAATCAGAGCACAAAGCCACTGAGGAACAGCAACGTAGATAAATATCACCGATCTCCAAAGAACCTGAAGCTGCCATATTAATCAATGCACAGTTGATTAATGTTGTGGAAATAAGATTAACTCTTCTAGGACTATGTCAGCAGCATCAAAAATGAGACCTGACCTCTTATGGCTTTTTCTCTGGCTAAATGGCTTATATTTTTGTTGGCTCATTTTCATCTGATTTTAAAGGATGAACACTGAATTTTATTATGGCAGTCATTCTCTTTTTAGTATTCATAATTCCTAAATTGATTTCAGGCAATATACATTAGGGAAACACATTTTAATAAGAAGGCATAAGAAGGTAAGAATTGTAAGAAAAGGAATGCACATAGTGAATATGGTATAATTTATAAGTGACCAGGAAATACAAATACTTTTTATTAGCTTCAGGGAATATGAAAAAATAAGCTTTTTATAATCAGTTATTATTTGTAGGCATAGAGAAGTAAATACTAGTTTCAGAAGATGCAGACATCTTTTATGTTCAAATCAGTAGTTTTAACTCTTGGGACTTACCTAATATGCACATAACCATTGAATGAAGAGTGCTATTTGTCACTATAAGAACTATTCAGAAATGGTCTTTCGGTGATGTTTTGCTTGCATTGAACCAAAAGACAACACTAAAATGAGAGTCAGTGGAAGTACAAGGGCCATTAAAACTCACTGGACTCAGAAACAGTTAATTCATCTTTTATGAAAACTTTAAGTACACACTTCTGGATATATGGAGGGGGTTCATAATGCCTTAATCATTGACTCCTTTCATGTAGATTTTCCTCAATCTACATTCAAGTCATTATTTCACCAGATATTAAGTTATAACAGTATCTTAGTTACCTTTCTTTCTTTCCTGGACACCTCAGGAGTCTGAAAGCCAGGGAGAGAGAGGAAGTTATCATCCTCATGCAGCCTTTGGTGCAGAGAGGCCATGTGCTGAAGCACACAGATGACACTTATGGGAAAAAGTATCCTACCTATTCTATGTGTCCATGTTTACATTTATAGTAGAGGAGTGTGAGTACAAGTTTCATAATGAAGAAGTAGAAAGATCTTCAGAATTTTGGGAATTTGAGAATCTTCAGGTTCCAGAAGCTAAAACATATCACATCTTGTGAAACTACACCTGCACTACTTTATTAATATTCCTTAAAACTTTGTGAGTTAGTGACAGTTAAGTCCATTTTATATGTAACAAACAAGACCCAGAGAAATTATGTGATTAACACAAGGTCTTTTATTGGTAAGTGTTACAGCTGAGGTTTATTCTCGGGTCTGACTGCAGAAATTTTTCTATTTACCCACACTTCATTCTAGTTCACTTTATGAATTTAAACCGTCCCATTGTAAAAAGCATTTGTCGTAATGATATCATAGCCTTAAATAAGTATTGAAAATGTGGGCTAAGCTAAGGACAATTTTGATAATGGACTATGAAAAAGATCTCATTGTTTTCCTTTTCTCATTCTCTTTCTGTCCTTATGGCCATTCCGTTATAGCTTTTTATAGCACAGCATTTCTATGTGTTATACAAAGTTAATAACTACATTATAAACTTTGAGAAAATTGAAACTATTGTATATGAACAATTATGAAAACTGGACACAACATAGTTCGCAATTAATAGCTATAACAGAGTATGGAAATAATATTTTAATAGACACAGTTGATGTAGCAAGAAGTAAAATCACTTTAATTCAAGCAGCGCTGGTTCCTATCCATTTCATCTTATATTTGGTAGGTTACCTACCTTTCATTAAGAAGATCATTCATCCAGTCATAAATCTATATTCACCCATTTTCCTGAAGTACTTTATTTTATTATTCCAGAGATGTTAGAAGGCATTTGGTTTGAACATGTAACAGTTAACCAATAACACCAACATTGGCTTGTTTTTCTGTACATTTCAATTGTATGATGAGATGCTTTTAAATATGCCCATATAGTGAAGTGGTTAATTTAGTCAAACTAATCAACTTATCTATCACCTCAAATAGGCATCGTTATGCATTTGTAGAAAACACATCTAAAACACGTCTCCGCCCATTTCCATCGTACATCATAACACTTTTGACTACAGTCTTCATGCTGCATATTGGATTTCTAGGCTTATTTATCCCATGTCACTGAAACTTTGTATCTGTTGAAGGATTAAATAAATCCATTTTCCTTAGTGCAGGATGAATTAGAGAAGCCTAGAATTGAACTCTTTTCAAAATTATACAGAATGGAAGCTGCTGGCACATCGGTTGTTGCTTCCAGGGTTACACAGCAGATAGCCTGACCCCCACGATGGAAGGCAGGACTTGTTTGTACCACAGCTCGGAGTACAAGAGCTAAGACAGCACAGGGAGAGGCAGAGGATATTCCCATAGGCCCTGTCCTGTACTGGGAGCTCCTGCATATATGCCAAATCATCTTCACCATCTAGGTGCTTCTTGCCTAGAACAGGTGGTCACATAACTCAGGACAAATCTGGATCAACAGTGTCCTGCTGCTCCAGCCTTGGCCATTAGTATGTCTGGGAGTGGAGAGAGGGGGATGGAGGAATGCAGCATTTTTAGAGGGATTTTCTGCAGATGCTAGTAATTCATACATTCTATTGCAAAGTTATTTCTCTTCCACTTTATAAATCAAAGGGAATCTCTTCATTTTATAAATGAGTAAAATAAATAGTAAAAACTTTAAAAAAATCAGATGTTTTATCATTACCAGGTACTATAGTTTACAGTGAGAGCCTCCCTCTGCTTGCTCTAGAACCTTTTCTTTTTTTTTACACTGCTCTAATGACTTTGAAATATCTCTTTAGCGTAAGAAAGCTTCCATTCTGAGTGATGTCTTTCACGGAAGGTTACATAGAAAGCCTAAGATCTGTGGTTCTGTCTGGTGCATGCATGAGACTCCTGCCAGGCTACTCTGTCACCTCTGCCTCCCTGTGATCCATCTGTGGATGTCCAGAGGGATTTCAGACTATGGTCGGAAAACAGGATCATCATACTGCATGTGCTCTTAAGTAAGGTGATATCCTCCACTTCCTTACTTATATAGCCATGTGATATGAAATGATCGCATAATGTCTTTGCTCTAAAATTTAATATTCTAAAACAGAATGACAAGTGCCCAAATGACAAATAATGAAAGTAGTACAAATAATGGAAATCAACTTGCATGATGGAATATTTGAGACATTAAGAATTTGAATGACAATGTGTACAAATTCTTCAGAGGCATTGCCGTCAGGACCAGGGTAACGATGCAATAAAGCCAGGAGCTATGCGCCTCCCTCCATCATAGTTGTTCTTCCTTATTCTAGGAACCACAACTCGTCTTCTTTTTTGTGTCTATAATAAATAATTTAAAACTTTCTATACCCTTTACATGTCAATTGAGTCATGGTGAGTATGATTTACCAAATGTGACTTGCTTTCTGCAGGTGGACATCTAGTTCTCCCAAGAGGAGGGGAATGGTGTGCAAGCTAGTTGTATCTCACCATTTGATTCTAATCTTAGTGAACTTTTCTGGACTAAGTTTAGGTCTCCTTTGTCATCATAGCTCTCCATCCATACACACATCTCATCACCTATTATGCTGAACTTCAACTGACATTCTGTTCACATTTCTAACATTGTGTGGTAAGATCCTCAAGGCCTTACCTCTGTATGAACTAAAAGTCTAAGACTGTGCATTCTGTTACCTGAGGCAGGTCAGAAGGGAACCAAATAGAATTATTTGATACATCTCCTTGCGGCACACGCAGCCCACCAGCCAGCTATAATTTCAGGCTGACAAATTTTAACCAATGACAGTTACGTCATTTATATTCCAGGTGAAATCTCCTGCACCTCTATCAGCAATCACTTCCTATATGTAACTTCTGGGGACTTTTTTTAATTGTTCTAGATTTTTATCCATAAAGTTCAGATTTCTTAGCCTTTAACAGAAATGTCTTTTGGATAAAATGTTGCATGAAATTTTCTCTCCTGAAAATGATTTTCATATATCACACTGTTCCACAGTGTATTTTTAAATTCTGCTTAGCAATGAAATGCTTTAGATTTCTAAATTTTTAAACTGTATTTATCCACTGAATGAGAATTTTGTGAATACATAATGCAATTTTGCTATGGGCAGAGAATATGAGGAAGAAGGAAAGACTTTCAAAGTCTGGTGAGAGAGAGGAGCCATTATAATCACAGAAACAAAATATTTAATGCACTTAGGAAATAGTGCTTTTGGATACAGAGTGGAGGCATATAAATTAAACTAATACATTCAGAAATGTCTCGAGGGTAAATTTTGATTTGAACATAAATTCTAGGAATAATAGAGATGTTCTAGAACCTAGAAAATGTAAAAATGCCAATTGTTCTGAGTAACTAGAACAAGAATTGCTGTTTCAGAGAGTCTCAGAAATGCCATAAATAATTTATATGTGATATTTTAATCACAAGAGTACACTTGTGAAATTAGATATT
>PVIR01038008.1:0-14755 GCA_004026965.1 Petromus typicus
CCCGCAAATGACATTTAGTTAAGAAAGCCATATTGTCCTAGTCTGTGCTAGTGATTGCTGCCAGTGACAGTCAGGGGTGCATCTGGTAGGTTAAGCTTCTAGCAAACTATTTTACAATAGACTTCTTCCAAAATCCATTGTGTCAAGCCTTAAGAGCATGGCTCAGCCAACAATGTGTTGTTGGTCTTGTTCCGTGTTCAAGCGAGGAATTTTGAGGCTTGGGCACCCCAGGTGTTCACTGGACTCTCCCATGCATTGGAGTCTCTTGAGAGCCCACACGGATGCTGGCTGTCTGGCTTTCACTTGGCTGCAGTGACAGTGGAAGGATTTCCACAGACCCACTTGAAAGCTGGCATCCCTGGAGTGGATTTGGCTGGAGTGGGGGGATGGCAGCATCCCCATAGGCCATGTAGTCATCAGCCAGGAAATACGCCTGTCCGTGCCAGCCCACCTGGGTTTCTCCACATCCTCAGTAGAGGACACAGTAGTAAACAGATATAGGAGGGACCGCGGGCTGCACTGCTGCTGGGAAGAAAACCACAAATGATCAGTCACTTCTGCTTCATGCCCTGTGCTGCCAAGACCGACCTTCATGTGCCTTTCTGGCTAAAGCTCCATTATTTACTTGGCATCCCAAACACAGCTCGTCTGTCACTTCTATAGGTCACTTGGACAGCAGTGCTGTCAAAAGGGGTGCTACAGAAGACAGTGTCTGTGGAACTTCAGCAGCAAGAGACTAGAGTGTAGAGTGCCCCTGGGGGTGCTCTTTTCCTAAACTTGATCTTAGTCAAAAGGCCGAGAAGGGATTAGGATGTTCTTTTCCTAAGATCTCAGTCAGACTGTGTATGAGACAGGGTCTCTCTTCTGTAGTTCATGCTGGCCCTATGCTCATCCTTGAACTCACAGCAATTCTCCTGCCTCTGCCTCCCAAGTGCTAGGATTATAGGCATGAACCACCACATCCAGCCTTGTGGTATGTGGTTCTGTTGCTGGTGGGCATGAGTCTCCACACCCGGCATTGTTGTATGTGGTTACCAAGGTTGGAACCCCGGTCCTTGCACTTGCAAGGCAGGCGTTGGAACCACTGAGCTAAATCCCTGGTCCAATATATGTATATATATTTTACAGTGGGATTTTGCTATGTTGCTTAGTCTTATTTCTCACTTCCGGGATGAGTCGTCCTCCTTGCTCAGCCTTGTGAATGAGAGTGTAAATGTTCCCACTACACCCAGGCATGAAAGAGGCATTTTGTAGTCCAAAGGGGAAAGATAAATTTATTAAAATTTACACCTTTCCAGACACTTGGTAGAAATTAATGTCCCTAGCTTGCACATTGGGCAGGAACAATGTAAATTCTCAGCAGGGCAATAAGCTTTTGGTTCTACTCATGACTAGAGAAAATTGGAGGTGTGAGGGTAAGGACAAAAGGAAGCTGTGATGGCCACTGGGGATGTGTGTTCACCAAGGCCTCAGGGAGACATGCCTGGCCCAGCCTCACCTGTTGCACTGCCCTCCCGTGAGATGAATGACAAACCAGCCGAAAGGTAGATAATCTGATCAGTCCTTTCTTTTAGACAAACAAAAAACATCCTCAGTACTTAGCAGATATCCTATAGGTAAGTCCTCACATTTGTGTATATTCCCTACTGTGGGAACCAGGAGACCTGTGATATCATCACTACCCACTGAGGTCACATGCGGAATCTTGAGGTGATGAGCAGGCTCCAGGCCCTCAGCGTGCAGAGGAGGAGAGCAGGGAGAAGGCAGAGGGAGCCTGCCTGGGTTCCACAGTCCTGCTACCCACATCTTTGTCAAGTAGCCACTTTTTTTGTGTAGCACTCCTGTCAGAGGACACGCCTCCAGTGGGACACAGGGTCGCAAGAAAATCCCAAATGATGATATGGGCAGGAGAATCAAGATTAATCCAAGAGACAGGCTGGACAGCTCTGACCCTGAGAATTTAACAGTAAGAGGGGCAGAGCTTTTGGTAGATTACATAAGAGAAGGCATCTCAGAGGTGGGCCAGAAGCATGTGTGAAATGTGAATATGTACTAACGTATTTTAGAAAAATACATTTATTTATTAATGTATTTTAGAAAAAGACTGATGTCTTTTGTAGTTTTCTTCCCCATGTGTATACTCTTAGAAGATCTGAGGTTTTACAAATGAGTTCTCAAAAAACATGCAGGTAAAGGGCCTAAGAAAGGAACACTAGTACCACAGTGAAGTCCTCCTCCACAGTGGGCGTCCATGCTGTTCCTGTTTGGCTCAATATGTGTGCCAGAGAATACTCTGTGGACAAGCTCTTCACATCTTTGAAGATGCCAGAACCTGCAAGGAAGTCCAAGTTGCTCCAAGGAAAATGAGGATCTCTAATGACTTAACAAGCTAAGAATAAAAGACCCGTTTTTCCATGAAATTCAGAACATACCTATAGCCATGTGCACAATAAAGTGATAGCTTTATCTTTTCACTCCCCCCTTGTACAAGAGGCAAATGTACAGGCTAGGAATAGAGCTCAGTAGTAGAGTATTTGCCTCATGTGCCTGAGGGCTCAGAAGTTCCATCAGCACAAAAACATTAGTTTCTGAAGAACATGTGGTGCTTAGGAGTGTGAATCCTCTCAATTCATCCTACGCAGGGTAATAATTCTGAAGGGAGTCCAAAGAGGATCACGTATGTTAGAAATCATGACACAATAGGAAGTCAAAATTCACAATTCACTTTAGCTTTCACGCGTCTCAGAAAACTGCCCTCCAGCAGTGGCCTGTAGCTTCTCGTTCAGAGCCAGAAGCAACTCAACAGGCCCTCGGGGAGTAGACCATAGCCTCCTGCTATGTAAGTACTGGAGCTCCACTGGAGTACCACCAATCAAAATGCCACCGTAGAAGGGTTCTTACCCACCCAGCCATTAGCTTCCTGTGGCTTCACAGGAGCTAGCCCGAATCAGGCTTTCTGTGGCAAAGTGTCCTTCGTTGAAGACTCCAGTCCTGGAAACTTTTTCCTTTAAGCCAATCTTTTAAACCTGGCTTGTGCTGCAGGTTTGGTTACAAAGTTGGTGATGGCGACTTGCATCTCTTTCCCCGCGTGATAGACCCTCCCTGTTCTGTGGATATCACCTTAGAGGCTGAGGACCAGTCACAATTGACCACCAGCTCCAAGAGCCTATGTCTATGCAGAGAAGTATGTCTGTGAAGTCCTTCTGGAGGGAGACACTGAAGATACCTTCTCCCGTTAGAGGGATCTGCCCCTTCAGCCTCACATGACGGATTTTATGATCTTCCAGAACATATCCTAGCCTGTTGTTCAGTCACTAAGTTGCCCTTGCTGAGCTCCAGCTTGTGATTCTTCTGCCTCAGGCTTCCAGTGTGCCGGGAACACACGAGTGCAATCCACATCTGAGATTTTTCTGGGTCCGCAGTGTAGTAGAGCTGAAGGTGGAGGGAAAAGTGGGGAGGCTTATGATATAGGAGCTCTTTCCCAAAACACATTCACGTCTGGGAATGGGACTCAGAGCCCCTCTTCTAAACTGTGATTATCAGTTGTGTAGAGAATTGCAGTTTGGGAAATTCCCAATTCCAAATCGTCTCCGGTGACTTTTCTACCAACAGGCACGTGGAGAAGCTTCCCTGCTCTGTCAGATTACACTTCTCCCTCTCTTTCTCCTTTTTAAGAAGTCTGAAGTGATTACAAGCTGTGGAGCGGGGGAGTAAAGTCACCAAAGCCACTATAGCCCTACTGTGACACCTGGCGACACAGGTTGGTACACAGCAAGGCCATAAATACCAGGCCATAAATACCATTCCTTGAGGAGTGATTGCACTTGACACTCAGGAGACTGCTGCCACCTCTTTCCTCTTGGTGCAAGGACATAATGTAAGACTGAGTGTGTGAGCAGCCCCAAGACTTGGTGCCCAGAACTGTGCTATCAGTTCAAGGGATGCTGCCTGTTCTGTTCTGTGCAAAGGGAGAATATTTTATAGCCTCACTTTCAAAATGAGAAAATGATTCGTAGGGATAAGGTCAAGGAGCGCAGTAAATACCTACCCGGGCAAGACACAAAGAGATTGTATAAGTCCTTCGAGCTCTAGGCGAAGTCTGTCTCACTAAGAGGGCCCTCTGGCTCCTTACATCCACCCATTTGTCTAGATATGCTTTGCTGCCACCCGTTGGTGCTGGCACATTATGGGGTTTGCAGTGTGGTGGCAGGACAAGTCTCCACTGACCACACTTGGAAAGGACGTGCTGTTCACAGGCAGGTGGCATCCCGCAGCCCTTCCTGCATTTGTTTGTGTGGGCAGAGCGCCCCTTCTTGGCCTGGCTTTGTGGCTCCCCAAGCAGGCTTAGCCTGTGTCACTGAGCATTTGGGGTCTCACTGCTGCCCATTTAGATGAGTTTCAGGTTGCATCTGAGACGCTTTTATCATTTTTACTTTTCTCAGTGTGGGTGTGTGGTTCTTTTTGTTTTTTGAGAAAGTGTCTTTCTGTGGATTCCAGGCTGGCCTCTAACTCAAGATTATCCTGCCTTGGCCTTGTGATTGCTGGGATTAGATGTGTGAGTTTTCCATGTTGTTGATTTTGTTGATTACATCCCATGGTGACATTTTATAATGTTTGTTAATGGTAGTTGTTGGAGTCTTTTGTGAATGATTCATTCATTCATTTCAAAAAAAAATGTTGCCTAGGCTTTCTCCAGCGTGTGGGCTCAGGCACTCGTCCTCCCTCAGACTCCCACAGAGCTGACGATGCAGGCGTGTGCCGTGTGGGACGTCAAGGGGCTTTTAAAGATATAGATTTCTAGGTCCTCATCGTGTAAATTCCCTTGGCCTTGTGTTCCAGGGATCTCTTGTTCCTAAGAGTTCCCAAGGGAGCCTGTTTTTCTCATATTTAGGAACTGGCAACATGACCTGTCTGGTAATTGAAAATCTGCTCCAGTTACACCAAGTTTCAGAGAGAGAGTCTGAGACTCTCAGTAGGGACTGTAAGGGAGCCCCCGGGTCTATGCCTCCTTTTAACCTACACCTTTTTCTGGGCTTTTAAGTGTATATGTCAGGGAGAGGAGCTACAGTCTTGCTGCTTTATCCTCTTCCAATAAGTATGGTGTCCACAGGATGGGACTCACTAGGGCTCTGTGCTTTGTGTGGCTGACAGTGCCCCCGGACTGCTGTTCTGGGCCTCTGGTGTAGGTACCCCTGAATCACAGGCTCAACCTGTTTTGTAGGTCCTCTGGTGACTGCTCCCCACCCACGTTCCCCAGGACCAACTGCCCGCAACTGCTGAGACAGACATTCTCAAGGTAATCCCCAGTGCCTAACTGCCATGGCTCATAGCAGTTCAGTGGTCTTTCTAGAATCAAGAGCAGACTTCTTCTCTACCGTTTGTTTCTGGGTAGCTTCTTCTTGTACCGAAAACAGGATTCACATTTCTTCCCATAGCGAACAAGGCCCACACCTAGCTCTTCAACCACATCTTCTCTGTTTTCGTTCCTGGCCTTTGTGCTGCTCTTCAACGGTTTAGTCTCAATGGTATCTCAGGACCTTTTTTTTTTTTTTTTAATTTTTTACTTTTGTGCTAGTGGGAATTTAACCTAGAACCTTTGCACTCAGCTATATCACACGATCTTTTTTTTAAAAAAAAAAAAATAAGGTCTTACTGAATCAGTTACTAATGGGAGGTCTTGACTGCATACTTTTTTGGGAATGTAGATACATACTAGCCACCTGACTTTTATAAAATACAATGTCTGTGAGGCTGGTCATGAGCTCCTGATCCTCCCATCTCAAACTCCTAGATATATACTTTATAGGCCTCTACCATTATGTCTGGCTGTATCTAAGGTTCTCTTTCATATACATTGCCTCCAGCAATGCTTCATTTCCAGAGTCACACAATTCCCTCATTTCCAACTCTGTTGACATGTCCCCTCTTCTTTTGTATTTTGTATTTTTTCTGTGTCAGGGATCAAACTCCAGACCTTATGCTTACAAGGCATGCACTAGAAACACTGAGCTAAATCCCTGGCCCTATGTCCTCTCCTCAAAGAGGTCTTCTTAACTAGCTTGTATAACATGGCAACATTCACCACCCTGTATTCACAATGTTTTCCTTTATAGTGGATAAAATAACTGATTTTAAACATTTACTAGTGTTTCAAATTAAGCACCCCTGATATTATAGTTTATGTCCCGCCCTTTTAATTGGTGAGTGCTTCACTGAGGGCAGATTTAACTATCTACTTCACCAATATATCTAAGCAATTAGAGCAGAGTTTGATGTGGAACAGGTGCTCAGTATTTGATGAATGAATGGACCCATGTACGCGGTAGACTCTAAAGACGGTCCAGCATCTTCTCAGTCCTGCTCCCCTTTATAAACACACGCACATAAACATGCGCACACACATGCAAGCTTGTGCATGCAGGCACACAATTTTGTGATGCTGGGCAATGAACAAAAGGCCTCACACATGTTAAATACATTCAAAGAAATATCGTTTGTTTCCTAAGTTGTCTAGACATCATTGTATCAATCACACTGTGAGAAACTGCAGCCAAAGACCCCTTTTGCCAGCAGAGGCTTTTAAAAGAGCAGATACTACATGTATCAGTATACTTCAAGGGAAATGGGAGATTTGAGGATTGGCCTGCACGTGCTAGATTTCCAGTCAGGTACTTTACAGAAATAGTTTGCCAAGCTTTAAACCCTGCTTGTGCCACAATGAGTGGGCAGTAAGGAACATGTCAGCCTGAGGGATATACTTGGACTTTCTTCATACCTTTCCTGCTTCACAGAATAGGTTTTCCCCTCTGAGCTTATTTCCGCCTTCTAGGCTCCCTGCACAACTCCTGCTTATTTCTTCAGTGTGGAAGCTTGAGCCTCCTCCTTTGTGCTGGTGTTTGCTGGCTAAGACTGAGGTCAGGAGTCCAGCTAGTAGACAAGGTTTCCTGTAGGCCACTCTGCACTTGAATTATCAACGTGAACAGAACAGAGAAAACGCTTAGAGTACAGGGCTGAGCAAGAGAACGTCAGGCCTTCTTCCAGACCAGCTAAAGCTTGGTGTGCAAAATATTCTGTCTGTGGCAACACCCAATTTTGAGGCTCATTTCCGCATAGTCAGCTGACATGCAAAGGAGTTGTTAGGGTTGATATCTAGGTGCCTTCCTAAAGCCTCATGCACTCACAGGTAGAGGTTTTAGGTGGTAGTTGGGTCATGGGGATGTGATACTCATCAAATTTGTGCGCTGACGATAAATACGATGCTGAGGAGGAGGAAGTGGTCTTAGGAGGTGGACCACTGGTGCGCGGCCTGGAAGGATCTGTCTGCCTTCCTTGTCCCCTGAGGTCTCTCTGCTTGCTGACCGCTAGCTACATTCCTGAGCAGGCCTCGTCTGCCCCGCTGTGAGCCAGGCTAGAGCAGACTGTAATCTGCAAGCTGTGGGCCAAAGTGAGCTTCTCTTCCTTTAATTTGTGGGCATCAGATATTCTGTTTCAGTGTTGAGCAAAGTAACTAAGGGAGTTAACTGAGACACTCAGTTGGGCTATTCTGGAAACCCAAAACTCTGTTCTTCTCGCCCAGGTTAAGGTAACTCTCGAGTTTCAGAATTATTCTTGGCCTTCTGAGTGAATGTCAAGGAGAGACTATAGTTTTGCCTCAGTAAGACACCGTGCTGTGTGTGGCTGATGGTGCCAACTGAGATTGCTGCTCTGGGGACACCTGGGCAAGTGAGCCTGAGACACAGGCTCGACCTATTTTATTGGTTCTCTGGTGACTGCCCCACCCCCAGACCAACTGACCCCTTAACTGCTGAGAGATACATTCTCAAGGCAACTGCCACCTCCCAACTGCCACGGCTCACAGCAGTTAGTGATCGTTTCAGCATTTGGATCAATTTCTCCCTGCTCTGTTTATGTTCTCTCCTTAGCTTCTTCTTGCACCTGAAACAAGATCCGTATTTCATGCCCCAGTGGACGTAGCACACCCATCTCTCCAACCACATCTTTCCTTCCTGGCTATACTAGACTTTGTGCCACTCTTAGAATAGTTCAGCTTTTTTTTCTGCAATTTCTCAGGACCATTTTTTCTTTCTTTTTCTTTTTGTGGTACTGAAAGTTCAACCTAGGACCTCTGCATTCAGCTATATCAATAGCTTTTAGAAATTTTTTAGGACTGAATCTTACTGTCATTTGGTTATCCTGGGTGATCTTGATTATGGGATTATACAGGTTTAGTCACACATAGTTTTGGGAATACACAAGTTCACATGGCCCAGGATTTTTTTAGATGATATCTGGGAACGTAGCTGAGACTGACAATGAATTCATGATCTTCTTTCTTCAAACTCTTGAATACATGGTTTACAGGCCTCTACCATTACATCTGGCTGTATCTCAAGGACTTTTTCACATACATTTCCTTCATTACTGCTTTATTTCCAGAGAGACATGATTCCCTCAATTCTCCTCAACTGTTTCCTACTCATAGAGGCCTTCTGTTTTTGAAGAAAAAAATTGATTTTATTGGTACATTTTGTATATACATTACGATCACAGTCAACACTGAGAATTTGTACCAGTACATGACACATCTTAATTCTCATTTTTTCCCCATTCCCCTGCTCTCCCTATAACCCCCACCCCCTCTATACATCACTTTTTCTTTTTCTTGCCATTGAATAAGGCCTCTTACTAGCCTGCATAACATGGCATCCTTTACCACCTTGTATTCACAGTGTTTTCCTTTATAGTGGTTCTAATAACCCAATTGGAAACATTTTACTGTTGCTTCAAATTAAGCACTGAAACCCTGATATTGTATTTCCTATCTCATCCTTTTAACTGGTAAGTGTTTCACTGAGGGCAGATTCAACTGTCTAATTCACCAATATATCCCAAGCAACTAGTGCAGTCGGTGAAGTGGAACAGGTGCTCAGTAAGTATTTGATGAATGAATGGACCGATGTATGGGTAGACTCAAGAGATGGTCCAGCATCTTCTCAGTCCTGGTCTTGTTTCCAACATACACATGTTTCTTAGTGCTGGGCAGTGAACATAGGGCCTCACATGCCATACACACTTAAAGGAGTGACCTGGTTGGTTTTCTTTGTAAGTTGTCTAAGCATCACTGTAGGCATCTCACCACGAGAAACTATATTCAAGCATCTCTTTTGCCAGCAGAGAACTTAAAAGAGCAGATACATGTAGAAATACACTTCAAGAGAAATTAGATACTTGAGAATTGGTCTTGCACAAGCTGGATTTCCAGTCAAAAACCTTTAGAGAAAAGCATTTTATTGAATAGTAAAGCCCCATTGGCCACAGTGGGCTGGGGAAAAGCCAACATATAATCCTGAGGGCTTTTCCTGGACTTTCTTGATCCCTTCCTGCTCCACAGAATGGGTTGGTTTTTTCAGGGTCTCTTCTTTTTCTGCCTTCTGAGAGCAGGGACATGAGGCTCCCTGCACAACTCCTGCTTGCTCCTTCAGTGTGGAAGCCTGAGCCTCCTCCTCTGTGCTGGTGTTTGCCGGCTCTGACTGAGGTCAGGAGTCCAGCTAGGAGACAGGGCTTCCTCTAGGCCGCTCTGCACTTGACTTCTCCTCAGCTTGCAGAGAGCAGATAGGTATTTCTTCTTCCTGAGCAGAGACTAGAGGGCTGAGGAGACCGTCACGCTTTCTTCTAAGCTTCTTCCCGCTAACCCTTGGTGTTCAGGGCGTGTTGTCCTTGGAAATAGTGTTTGAGGGTCCTTTCTCCAGAGCCAGTCAGCATGAAAGGGGGGTGGCTTCTGCCTGAGGGAGGCTCTCAGGTCAGAATGGCTCAGGTTCTGTTTTCAGTGGTGGGCAATGAAGGTCACGGAAGTGAAGGCGTTAACTTTCTCTGACGTCTAGTTTATGCTTTGAACAGAGTGGCTCACAAGCAATCTATTTTTCCTTTTTTTTTTTTTTTGAGACAGGGTCTCGAATCCCTGGCCCTACTCCCATGTTTTAAAGGAAGCAGTCTAGGTGGGTAGGGACATAGCTCCATGGTGTAGTGCTTGCTTCACATGTCCAAGGCTCTGGGTTCAATCCTACCACCCCACACTCATAGTTACCATCACAACCTTTCAGTCGAAGGCGTGGTTTGCAGTACGGATCTTCAAAGTGTATTGAATTTTTCCCAGTGGTAATTGTTACAAATAGTCCATAAAAAGATCATTTATTGTTATAAATTACCACATGATCATGTCAAAAATCCAAAATCCACTTTTGTTTCCACATGTCAGAGTCGATCCTCCAATGCTGATCAGTAAGTAGCTTCTTATTCAAGGCCATAAGCAGTGCACTAGTCCCTGGGGAAGGTGATTATTGACAAAGGTGCCCATCTTTGCAGGTCACTAAGAAACATTACTTGGCCCACATCATTTTTTAAACCAGCAAAAATCAAGCGTGTTGTAGGGAGAGGCTTTGTCACTGAGGATACTAGTGCTGGATGGTTGCATCTTCAAGATGATGATTTAATTTTCTGTATCACGTTCATGTCCCAGGGACCGGTCACAGTGCTGTTGAGACGGTTGCTGGTCCAGTGCTCTCCACATACCACCATGCTCTGTTAAGATCATTTTCAGAGTGAGAGGGAAATCATAACTGACAAGCAGCTCTCCTTGTGTGCTGTCTGGCTATGCCTGTGCAGAGAAGTATGTCTTGGAAGACTTTTTGGATTCACTGGAGGATGGCTCCCTTCTTTAAGAAGCCACACCCCTTCAGGTTTTGGTGTTGGATTTTGATGTCATGCAGGATATTTCCTAGCCAGTTTCTGGTAACTAAATCGCCCAGGCCTCACTCAATCTTTTGATCCTCCTGCTTTTGATTGCAGAATGTGGGGATTACATGTGTGGGCTACCTCGCCTGGGTTTGTGCTGTGTTGTCGAAGCTGGAGTGGAGGGAACGTTAGAGGGGTCTGGGGGACAGGAGCTGTTCCCAATAAAGCATTCAAAGATAATTCTGAGACACTGAATTTCCCAAACTACTGAGCTATGATATTTAGTTACTTGGAGAAAGGAGGGATCATGAAAACTCTGTTAACTACAAACTTTCTGGTGACTTATTTTGTCTATAACATGGACTTGGGGAAGGCTCTTTACCCTGCTGGATCAAATTTTGCTAGGAACTTTCTTTGCTCTTCCTCCTCATCCAAGCATTCTCTGATGGCAAGTAAACTCAGCCAGGCCAGGGCCACTCTGTTCTGGCACTTGGTAACACAGTGCCAGTGCACAAAAGCACACAAAGAACATTCACTGAAGAATAAGTACACTTGGCTCACTTGGCCTCTTGCATTCTGCAACAAAGGCACGTGGCAAGAGTGGCTGTCTGTGGCAGCAGCCGGAGTGACTGTATGCCAGAGCTGGGCTCCAGTTAAACATGTGCTAGTCCATTTAATCCTGCTCACAGGGGGGAGCTTTTCACCGGCTTCACTTCTTAGGTGAGAAAACTGAGAAGGAGGACACGTGAAGGATGCCCTCGTGACCAGTATACATGGAGGTTTCTCAGACTCCTCCAGTCGTGCAGCGGTCTCTCTCGGCAGGAAGAGCCTAACCGTCTACATCCATCCGTTTGTCTAGATACCCTTTGCCGTTCACCCAGCGGTTGGTACTAGCATTTTGCTGGTTAAGGTGGTTAAGTGCCATGAGAAACCCAATCAACTACAAACAATTTCAGGCTAAAAATACACAAGGGTGGATGTCAGAGGTACTAGGTTCCCAGAGCCAGACCTCCCCCAACATCTACACAGCATGTGTGATTTCATAGCCTCAAGATGAGACTTGCTGTTTCTGTGGCCCAGTCTGTCCCACTCTCTCAGGCAACAGCACCTGCTCACAGGCACCCGGCCTCCCAGAGCCTTTGCTCTGTTTGTTTACAGGTGCAAACCGACCTGAATTTGTGGTTCCCACAAGTGAGCTGACCCTGTGAAGCTGAGCTCTCACTGATGACAGACTTGGGTGAGGCTAGCACACACCTCATTAGCTTTTTTCTTTTCAAGTATTTTTTCCTTTGAGACAGGATTGGCTGTGGATTCCATGCTCCTATCTAATCAAAATCCTTCTCCCTTGGGATACTGAGTCCTAGATTTACACGTTTGATCCTCTCTGGTCAGTGAGTTTTCCCTTTTGTTGAATTTGCTGACTGTACCCCATGGTGTCATTTTACATGTCCCTCCGTCTCGTGTTTTTCTTATAAACTAAGAGTTGTAGGGATTTTAACTCACTGGCTGATATCATTCTTTTATTTGGAGACTAGGTCTGATTTCTAATTCATGGACCCAGGCAATTCTCCTGCCTCAACCTAGAGGCTTATGCTTGTGTGGCAACAGTTGGAAGCTTTTAGAAATACAGATGTTGGGCTGGGGATTTAGCTCTGTGGTTCCAGTGCTTGCTTTGTAAGAGCAAAGTCTCAAGTTTGATCCCTGGTAACCACATACCACAATGCCAAGTGTGGTGACTCAGATCTATCAGCAATCAGTACCACATACCACAATGCCGAGCGAGGTGGCTCATGCCTGTAATCTGAGCAGTCAGGAGGCAGAGACAGTAGGATTGCTGAGTTCGAGGCTGAATTTAGGACCAGCCTGAACTACAAGATGAAACCTTGTGCCAAAAAACTAAAAAAAAAGAAATGCAGATGTCCAGATCCTCGTCCTAGCAACTCCCACGCCCTGGTATGTGTGCTGAGGCTCTCTCATCTCTGATAGCTCCCGGTGAGCAAGTTTTTCACATTTGCTGGAGTGCCAGCCTGGTTCCTCTGCAGTTCTGAGACTCTCGGTGGGGAAGCCAGGGAGCCTCCAAGGCCTGTGCCTCTCCTTGTACACTACTGAAAGGAAGCTGTTGACCAGAGATTCTTTTCTGGCCTCGGAGCACCCATGTTGGGGGAAGATGTGCAGTCTCAGTTTTGTAGCCTCTCAGGACAAATGTTTTGTCCCCAAGTCAGGATGCCTTCTCCAGGCCTGGGAACTAGGAATGGATGATGATGCTACCACTTGTTCTGGGTTCAGACAGCGCCAGCTGTGTGCTGTTCCTTCTCTGCTGACTGTGCCGTCACTTCCATTCCCATGAACAACTGTCCGCTTAACTGCGGAAACAGTGTCCAGGTATCAGCCAGCACCTCACTGCCATTATTCATAGCAGCAGCCTGATCTTGGTATACCTACATCAAACTTTTTTCTCTATCCTCTTGACATTCCAGCTATAACTTCCTCTCACACTCAAAAGGAGATCCATATTCTTCATCACAGTGGAAAAGTGCCACACTTACCTCTCTCACCATATCCTTTGTTCTTCTCTGTCCCTCCTCCCTGACCATCCTGGCGCTTCTGGTGGAGTTAAAGTAGATCAGTCTCACAGCCATTTTTGTTTTTCTTGCTATGATGGAAAGTGAGTCCGGGGCCTTCTCAAAGACCCTAATCCCCAGCTGTTTGAATTTTTATTTTCCAGACTTGGTCTTACAAAGTTGCTCAAGTGTCTGGACTTGTGATCCTCCAGCAACAGCATCCCAGAGTGATTGGGTTATAGGCCTATGACAGCACACATGAGTTTTTAATTACGTCTATGTCTTTATTTTTGGTTTCTACTTTTTGATAAAGGGTCTGGTTATGTAGTACAGGCTGTCCTAGAACTCATGGCCCACCTGCATACGCTGCGGGGTGTGGGGGTTACATATGTGGTACTGTTGCATGTACATTTAAAATGTCCCCCGGAAGTTCGAGATGGTGGTTGGATCATGAGGCTCCTTCCCACATCTTTCGGTTTGAGGAAAGCTGTCTCTTCCTTGTTTGTGTCGTCAGTTACTGGTTGTGACTGAAATCAGGAGTCCAGCTGAGGATCAGGGCCTCACCGCGGCTGCTCTGAGACCGACTCCTCCTCGGCACGCAGCGTGTCCACAGGTGTTTCTTCTGTGTGAGAAGGAATAGCGGAGGGAGGAGGGGAGAAACGTTAGTCCTTCTTCTTGGGAAGTCAGGCCTGTTCAAAGTAGTTTCTCCTTCCACCACAGTTTCTTGCTGTCCTGCAGCCAGTTGGTAAAGAAGGGAGATCTTGACTGAATTGAACTCAGGCAGAATAGCCAGTTTCTATCTTCAAGGCAAGGCTATGGAGATCACCAAACAAGAGGCTCTCTCCAGTTCTCCAGTGGCCATCCTTCAAAAGAAGGGCCCAGCCATTTTTAAGTCTTCTCACCATTGTTCAAGGGGAAATTTTTTATTCTAGGGCACCTTAGTTGTTGGTTATGTTCTTCAATAAGTTCAATAAGTCTTTTGAGAGCCTGTCTGGATTCTGGCTTCTCGACATCAGCCTTTGATGGGATGATGATGAAAGCTTTTGCGTAGACCTGTGTGGATGCTGGCTTTTCTGCTCTAGATTTTGGTGAGGTGGCAATGGCAGCATCCCCATACATTCAGTAGCTGCCAGCTGGGCAGTAGGTCTTTTCCACCAAGGATCGCCACATCCTCCATGGACGATGCAATGGTAAATAGGTGTAGGAGGAGCTGAGGGGAGCTCTGCCATTAGAAAGTAAACAAGAACTGATCAATCGCTTTTGCTTCATATGTTGCACTATAAGTACCTACCCTTCTCACGTGCCCTCCTGAAGCCCAGTACTCCACTTGGCATCCCGAACATGGATTTGGTCTGTTGCTTCTAGAGGTCACCTATGGTGTTTGCTGTAAAAGCTGTTGGGTTTCATGAAACTACAGCAGCAAGAGACCAGAATACCTAACAGATAACATAAGAATTTGAAAA
>PVIR01038009.1:0-14793 GCA_004026965.1 Petromus typicus
ATTCGAGAGATGCAGATGAAAACAACATTGAGATTTCATCTCACTCCACATAGAATGGCTGCCATTTCAGAATCAGCCAACGGCAAATGTTGGCGAGGCTGCGGAGAAGAAGGAACCCTTCTCCACTGTTGGTGGGACTGTAGACTCGTACAACCCCTGTGGAGATCAGTTTGGAGATTCCTCAAAAAGCTAGGATTGGTGGTCCCATTTGACCCGGTCATTGCCCTGCTAGGTATATACACACAAGAATTAAAAGACTCATATCACAGTGACATATGTGCACCCATGTTTATAGCAGCCCAATTTGTGATTGCTACATCTTGGAAACAACCCAAATGTCCATCCACTGGAGACTGGATAAAAAAGCTATGGTTCTTCTACAGAATGGAGTATTACTCTGCCAAAAAAAAGATAAGTTTGAATCATTTCTACTTAAATGGACATACCTTGAGGATATCCTCATAAGTCAAATAAATAGGGCACAGATAGGTACATATAGCATCTTTTCTCTGGTATGAGAAAATAAAGATGTAAATGAGTCCTAGCATTGTATGTTATATATTGTGAAATAGAAAATGCTCAATGTAAATAGGGTGAAGAGGGAAAATGTTGAGATTGCAACAAAAAAGTAAGGAAACAAATTTTATGTATATGGGGGGGGTGGTAGGATGGGTAGGGCTATGGGAAAAAAAATGAGAATTAAGTTGTGTCTTATACTGGTACAAATCCCCATTATGGAGTGCAATCATGATGTGTATATTGAATGTACCAATAAAGATAAAAAAAAAAAGAATTGAGAGCAAATATTTTTTACGCAAGGCTTTAAAATATTACGTGAAGATCCTCTTCCTTCTGGAAAGTGGAACTTGGTTTCCTTTTCCTTCAATGTTAACTGGAGTTAATGTTTCACTTCCAAAGATGAGAGTCTGAAAATTCCAAATAGTAACTTTAATTTTGAGGGACATGAGAGGTGCTACCTTAATCAGTGTTCAAGGTTGACATCACCAGGTGATGCATCATGTAAGTAGGGTTTATCTACCTTTTCAGTGCTTACAAGAAAAGTGCATAGCTGAAGATGTCACAGACTGGAAGAAACTGAGTCGATGATAAGGAAATGGAATGTGTACTCCTGGATCACACCCTTCAGAAGGAAAAGGGCAGTACTGGGAAAACTAGTGAGAGATAAACTCTGGGGTCTAGTTAAAACTATTCCAATGGGGACAATTTATTGTTCTGACAAATATGTGTATGTAACACGTTAACCTCAGGGGAAGTTAGATCAAGGTATATTGAGTTGTAATTAAGAAAAAACATTAAAGTCATTTTTAAAGTCTGTACCTTCTAAATTAAAGCCAACTCTCAAATGCAGGGCATTAGATGAATCCCAGATCACTTTGAAAGAAAAGAACTGGTTCTCTCCACGGGTTCCTTCAGGCAGTGCCTGATGTCATTTAACGTGTGAATTTATCCTTGGTAGGATTTTTAATGTTTATAAAAGGATACTTATTCTTTGCTACCTTGACTGATGAAAACAAATATATCTATATATTAACTATTGTCATCAGACTGTTATTGTCTGATTTGGCTGTTGTAGATTTTTCCTGTTTGTAGGGAGACTACATTCTGTGTCTGTGATTTTATACATGTGTTAACATTGAGAGTGTTAACTATATACTTATGCTAACTAATTAATCTTTAAGTAATACTGAAGAATATGGAACATATTTTACCCGATATAATATTACTAGAAGGATAATAAATTAATTATTGTTATTCATTGAAATTTTAAATTATAAAATTTAAATGTCAAATTGTATAGATAATTTCTATCAGAGAATCAAGATATGATTCCTTTAGAGCTTGCATTATTAAAGAAGATCAAAAGGGAGGAGAAAGAGAAGGTCAAGGAAGGGAGAAATTTTGAAAACTAAAAAACATGTTTGAAGACAAACAACTATTTTCATGGCAAAGATTTGAAGAGGAAGAAAATGCTCTCAGAGAGGATATTAAAGACATTTAAAGGCATAGAGTTCACTCACTGGTCTCTGACTATCGACTGTTAGAACTAGTAGGCCATGTTTACAACACGTCTATTTAGTACACTCTCTGTGTGTGTACCTGCCTGTCTGTCTGACTCTCTCCACTCTCCTCTTTGCCCTGTACTTCTGTTTCATAAACCAGGAACTTTAGATCCAAAAGGATGATATAATCTGTGATGAATTACACAGCATTGGGTAGCAATAAAGCAAAAAAATTTAGACTTCTGTATTTCTGGTTTCATTTCCTTTTTACTTTAGTGAATGGGGACAAAAACTTTAGCAATGTTACAATACAATATGTCAACCATAAATCAGATCTTTTAATGAATGCTTAAATTGGGAATGCATAAAGATCATTGCAGTTGATGTTGTTTATCTCCTTATTTATGCTTAGTAAGTAATGAATAAATACAATCATTAATAATCAATCAGATTACTGTTGCATTTCTACCCTGATTTGATTCTTTGGTCAGCCCTTTGATGGTGGAATCACTTAGAGCCCCAATCCCTAAACCGCCTCAAACTTTAATCCCATGCCCTATGCCAGTCACCCACTCTGGTCACTGGAGCCCAGAGAACAGCGGGATATGGTAGCACACAGTGTAGGCTTCATTCGCTAACTACCACCCTTGATAGGTTCAGACAGTTGCTCCTAATTACTGCTCAGAAATTCTTCTTTCTTCTAATTAATCCTCTGGAAAATTCCACATTAAACCTACTGTCAACCTTCCCACCCCTAGCCTTATGTCTGCTTTCAACTATTCAGCCAATCCCATCTATATTTTATGGAAAAGCTTGAAACTTGGGCCATTTTCATTTTTCTTTCCCACAAACTATGTACACACTTTGAGCATATTTCTACATGTACTTACATATTCACATGCCTAGACTAACAGCTATATCTGCCTTCTGATCCCATTTTCTCCTCTACATTTCCAACTGTCCCATACACCCCTTCAGGTTTGTTGGGAGTATTTTTTTTTTATTATCACCTGTTTGCAGCACATAATTATTACATTTCTTGTGAGGAGCTGGCACGTGTCAGTGACACATTTTTATTCTTTTTTCATCCTCTTCCTTACCTCTCCCTCCACCCATGTGAAAAGATCTATCTCTGTACTTCTTATGATCTATTGTTCTTACTTTACTCTTTACTTATATTTTGTGTATCTCATATTAAAGAAACCACATACTATTTCAACTTGTGTGTCTGATTTATTTCATTTGACATTATAGTTTCTAGATACATACTTTTTCCTACAAAAGACTCAGGTTTATCCTTCTTTATGACAGAGTAGTATTTATTTGTATGAAAATACCACATTTTCTTTATCCTTTCTTTTATCAATAGACATATCAGGTGCTCAGAGATTTAAGTATCGTGAATTGTGCTGTCATGGGTGTGTATGTATCTTATAACATGTCTTTAATTCTTATGGTATAATATCCAGCTGAGGAATAGTAGAGTTGAGTATCAAATGGAATTTCTAATTTAGGTTTCTGAGGAAGCTGCACACTTATTTCCATGCAATTGTACCAGTTTACACTCCCCCAGCAATGTACAAGGAAGAGTTCCTTTTTTTTCCCTGCAGCCTTACAGCATTTGTAACATCTCCCCCATCTCTTGTATTTTCAAAAATGTTTAGGTTTTCACCTTCACAGAAAAGCATGTTTGACCTGGTGCTCATTTATCTGACTGTGATCCTTAGAAAGTACAGTTGTTAACTATCAGGAGTGGAGTTACTGTTATTGTTTGCCTCCTTTGCAGATCTATATGTTCAGCCTATACTTATCTTCTGAGACACATCTAAGTTCTATTCTATGAAGATTAGGTGTTGTATCCACTATTTAACATTCAAATCAATACTACTACTCTCTGATTTTCAAAACCAGCAAGAAAATAATCTCTCATCCCTAATGTATTCATCAAGGGTGTTTGCATAATACCAGATTACTGTATAGAATGAATAGGTTACACATGACAAATTTTTTTATATAGAATAAATGAGTAATTCATAATCAATGTTATTAAATTTGTGATAAGTATTTCATATTTATAAAAACAATATATTAAAATATCAAAATTTTACATTGTTATTTTGTGTTGAACTTGTAAATCCCTAGTATACATGTTGGAAGATAAAAAGCCTCAATAAAAGGTAAATGTTTTGTAACTCTTTATACAAAGTTACACAGACTGGCCAAGGTGTGGAAGAATATAAAACAAGTGTCCTCCTACATTCTAGGATGATGATGTGGGAAGAAACATAGAAATGCACTCAGAAGTAAAGAAAGTCAGATACTTTATGAATGGCAGGGCACCACAGGAGTTTGGGATTGTTGAAAATCAGACTACGATTTCAGAGAAGAATAGTCCCAGTAGCCACCCTTGAGATCAGAAACTCCATTACAATAGGAAAATCGTATCTATAATTAAAAACACATTATACTGGTAGGAAGATGAATGCATCCATGAGGTGATAGTTCCGACTCGCTCATGTTCTCGGAACAGATCCTACCGAAACACTAAAATTGGTAGCTCTCAAATCAATCAGAAGGCGAGTGTGGTGGGAACAATGAAAACATCATACCTGTGCTTAAGTAGATGCATAATAAGAATGCTTCCAGTAAATCCCTTGCACTCCCCAACAACTGAGAACCCCTGGTGTGTTCTTGATTTAAGGTATTATGAAACAGTTCTTTATTATCAACTCATTCAAAAGCCAAGTCCCAATTAGAGAATATTTATTCCACATGAGATACAAAAAGTATTTGAAATCAGGCTTATGTTTTGAAGTTTGACCTCAAGAAAAATTGTTTTAAAATCAAAATTTACCATACAGTACTTGAAAAAGCATTTAAAGTAGCAAAAATCGGAATTTTAACCCAATATTTATAAATGTTATCAACCTATGGCTAAGACAGATGAAAAAAATTAGTAGAGTTTATGTAATATTTTTATGTTGCTAAGTGTGTTACAGTCATAGTGAGTTTTCAGGCACATCTGTAATGCTAAGTTAACCACGCTCTCTTTAATGTTGGCACTGTCTACCAAGGTGACAACTGTCTAGACGGGATGAAGTTAGGGTTCAAGAAAACCTTTACTGTGTTTACAATATCATTTGCCAATCCAGTTTTCCTTTTGGCTGTCTTACATATACACAGCCCTTCTTCTGTTGAGCTAGCCTCATATTATTTTTAAGATGAGCCCAGTGTAAGTCAGAGAGCACAATCATCATCGCACTGTTAAATTCATCTGTGAATTTTGACATGTATACCTTCTAAAAATGACTTACAAGTTCAAATAATTTCCCAGATAATCATAAGCATAGCCATCATCCAGAACTTTCAGAAACATTTGATGGTTTGCAAAGAGTGGCTGTGACGAGCTATAGTGAAGGTGTTTTGGGAACCGAGAGCAGAGGATAATCCAACTGGTGACCAGGGTCAGCGTGGACTCCCTAATGCTGTTAGTGATGATGCATGAGAGATCTATGTACATAACATAGAGAGGTATGAAAGAAGACACTATTAAAGTCAAGTGAAAATGTGAATGCCAATTCAAAGCAAAACTAACATGCTATTATGGTAATATCAAGAAATGATAGTGGTCTTTTTGCTGAAGACTTATGTTAAAATTCTTACCCTGCCACTTGTCCTCCCTCATCTGTCCCTCTGTGTGGGTAAATAATTTATCTCCTAAAACTTCATTTTCTTTATTTCTATATTATCTGACAGCACTTTCTACCATCTGAATTACTTTGAGGATAAAATAGATATAACAAAACATAGTAAATTTTACTAATTAATATTATATAAATAATGTAAACACTAGGATGTTTGCCTGTTTTCAACTCAGCTGACCAGCTATGAAGCCTATGTAGATGAAATCATGTTTTCCCTTTGAACTGGGAGTCTAGTTCAGTTTCTGTGCTTTTGCATTTACTGAATGAAAAACAAATAAATTGATGAATGAATAAGTGAATGAATCACAACAAGTTACTGGAAATAGGTATTCAGTAGAAGGCAGAGTTTTAGAGGAAAAAATCTTTCAATAAGTGGGGTTATCCTCAGACTTACACAGTCTCCTTGTTGATTATGTCTTTTCACACAAACCCAAGGAATGCAGAGCCCCTGACCTACATCTGAATGGAGGAAAGTGGAAGCTCTGCCAATAGCCTATGAATACTTATAATGAAGGGTAAACATGACCCACCTTGTAGTTCTGAATATTTCTACTCAGAGAAAATTCCCCAAGTTTTCCTGCACTTCTGAGTAACCTCGTGCTCTCAAACACAATCATGTTATGGGTAAACACTAAATATATATAGAGAGACATCTATATCTATGTATCTATATCTATCTATCTATCTAGATAGATAGATAGATAGACAGGCTGAATGAAGAGCACGCATGCTATGAAGAGATGTCACACATTGTCACAGACTTATGTGATTTTGCCATAGAAAAGGGCTGGGCACCAAGTGGCAGCAGGATAGAAGTGTGTCTGGCAATGTTGTTTTGCTCACACAGAAGATGTTCTCAGAAGTCACTCTGAGCCTTAGCTGTGTGGAGTGTTTGATACTGGATCCTGTAAGAAAGAGAATGGAAATAGAAAATTAAAATGAAGAACTTACTTGAGAAAGACAGATGAATGAGAAAAAAACTGTTCAGTCCTGTAATAAGGACAGTGTGGTTTGGAGGTTAAATGCACATCTTTTAGAATTGGACCTATTGAATCTAGAATTTTGCTTCCACCATTTACTTACAGAATCATGACCATAGTGTAATTTAAAATGTCTATGTTTGGTTCCCAAGGGGATGACTTGTTTGCTAAAGGCAGCAACACATGGCATCCAGTTAGAGAATGTATTCAGCAAAGGCAGCTACGATTTTTGTAGCGAAGGATATGTTCTAAGTCTTGGAAATAGAATCAGTCTCCTATTTGAAAACAAGTTAACGATAGTTTTCTCTTCCCCTAACTTTCACATGCCTGAACTTTGAGAGCTGAGTGGTCACTAATTAGGACATAGATGGACCAGAGACTCAGAGGGGCATAGACTAGAGAGGAAGAAGTATTGTTCATTTTCTGAAAGTAGCTTGATGTCTTGGTGTTGGTGAACTTTTTTTTTTTTAGCATGTTTGCGATTTATACTCATTGCACTCATTGTAGGTAGTTGTTACATACAATAACACATCTTAATCCTTTTTACCCTCACTTCTCTCCCCACTCTCCATATCTTGGTCTCCTTCCCAAATGAGAAATATCTCCTTGTTTCCTTTTATGTATGGTATTTACTCCTTGATTGATTTAGACTTTAAGTTTATCATGTAAGGGAAACTATTTGCTATGTAAACTTGTGTGCCTGATTTACTTCACTTATTATGGCGACAAATTGCATTGAGATTCCTATAAATGATTCCACTGTATTCTTCTTTCTAGCAGAGTAGTTCTCTGCTGTGCCTAAGTATGACTAGGGTTCTAATGCCACTTTTTCACCTTCTTTGTTATTTTGGACAAGTTCCTTACTCCCTTGAGCCTCAGTGCTTCCCCTTATGAAAAGAAACAACAACTCTGTCTAATATGGGGAGTCATTTCTTGTTTAAGTGAAATTAGTGCAGAGAAGGCTCAGCACAATACCTAACAGATCTATGCATCCAATTAAATTAGATCATAAAGATAAATGTAAGTAGGTCATCTTGCAATATGAATAAAAAAATCTAATGTCATAGAATAATGCTCAAAAGAACTTAAAAGAGTGAATTGAATCTGAAATTAAGTTTTATTTGAACACATTCATAACTAGGGTAAAAACTGATACTAATTGGGCAGACATTTTTAAAAACTTGTGATAGGCAATAAGCTCCTATGGGCTGTCTGATTACTACTAAATTATTCATTATTTTATCTCAGACTTCCACTAGCTTTTGGTTAGTGTTCCCCTTCTAATACTGGTGTCAGTACTTTACAGTTAACTGAATGTCATCACACAAAATATTCTGTATCTCCAAATAACTTCATCTTGCACAGGGAACTAAATATGAAACCAATGGAATATCTGGAAAATGTAGGTATGTGACATCAAGCAGCTTGAACAACAATGTACACATGCTGAGCTGTAGTTGTTGATTACCTTCTACACATTGTGTCTTACGTTAGGCTCCTTATACATTTGGCTTTCTTCTCACAATAATTTGGAGAAGTGAGTACCATTATGCTCGTGGTTGGAAAGACCTTGAGGTTGGAGACCGTTTGCCTAAGATCAACTAGTTTAGAAGTGGCAGAGTCAGGGCCAGACGCTAAGTCTGCCTGACTTCAGAGTCTGCCCTCTCTACCTCAAGGCCTGCTGCTTCTCCCCAGGAAATTGGGCACTGATTCAAGTCCATCCGCAAAAACCACAGTGACCTGCTGGTGGCAGCAGGACCTTGGGCCCTTCTCAGAGACTCCCTGCCCCTCTGAAGGATTGGCGGTAGATTTGGTCTCAGGTGAGAGAGGCTCATAGAAAATCTAGGAGCAGCCAGATGAAAAGACAAGGCAGAAGGGAAGTTAGAGCCTGACTAGGTGAGGTCTGTAATTAACCTATTTGGTTCAGCAACTTGCAAATGGTGTTATGGAACAGAGTAGTAGATTATTTTGTTGTGCTACTAATGATAGCACCTATTTTTCAAACATTCTGTCCTGTGCTACTCTTTTAGAAATAAATATAGAATTAAAACTCAGATGTTCTGATGTGTCATTAAGACATCTTGAATTAGGGCCACTAGGCCCTTTGCTGCCTTTGATGAGTATCTCCAATGACACATCTGTGCAACCACAAGGCTTTCAGGAGTAATTTAAACATCATTGTTTGGCCTATTAATTGGTATTTCTTAAAATCAGCACAAGGATCAAAGAAACTATCTGTAGGGTTCAAAGTCCTCTTCTCCAGTTCAGATTGTTATTGGGAGATTTTATCCAAAGATCTGTAAGACTCCTATTCCTTGCCTGTTCAGCCAAACACAGGATATCCTTCTATTTCCTCTCCTCTCGCTATGCTTCCTCTTCTTCCCTTTCTTCATCTTCTCTTCCTCTCCTCCCTTTCTAATAAAAGTGTAGCTTGGGGCAGGGGATTTAGCTCAGTGGTTCGGCATCTGCCTGGCAAGTGCAAGGTTCTGAGTTTGATCCGTGTTACCACATTCCTCATGCCTGGAATCCCAGCACTCAGGAGGCAGAGGTAGGAGGATTGATGAGAGTTCAAGGCCAGCCTGTGCTACATAGTGAGTTCAGAGCCAGTCTGAACTACAAAGTGATCTTGAAAGTTGTAAAACTCAAAGTTTCTCCATGAGGTTTTCTTTCATCAAGGTTCACAACTTGGTCACACTCTCCCTGCTGGGGTGACTTGACCTGTGGTTAGTGACAATGATGTCACCAGGTGACAACTTTTCCTTACATCAGCAGCAGTCTTCCTCCAATTACCAATTAAAATGCAGAAGCAGGCAAAAGGTACAATGATTCTAAAAATTTCCAATTTGTTTCCTTCCCTACTCACACGTTGCATGGATTATTTCACAGAAGTAAGACATCTCCAGCTTGGCCATTCCAGCCTCTCCTACAACAGTTTGTTAACCACTCTGGAGGTAGAATTCTTCATTAGCTCGACACACGATCCTTGAGTACTTTGCTCCACTGTCGGCGGTGCACAGCCATGCCTCTGGGTGCTTCTTGGAAAAGTAGAATTTCAGCCCCCACCGCAGAACCCGGTGTTTTGTTTTACTTCTTTTTGTCGAGACTCCCAGGTACTTTAAAACTCAAGAAACAGGAGAGGGTGAAAGCCCCTTCTTCTATAGCTGGAAGTTGGACAGCAGGGGAATGCGGAAGCACTTCCTCTGACATGGCTGGTGTGACCAGTCTCAAGTAACGACCTCAACAAAATCCCTGGAGCACTTGCAGAGCTTTCTTGTTTTCCTGCTCTGTTGCCCACTGCGGCCTGAAGAGGGTGTGGGTTCTGAATGCTCCTCCCAGGCTGCGTGAGCAAGAATGTTAACAATCGTGAGTCAATAATTCACTTATTCACAGCCTGTCATTCCAGGCTGCGAGAAGCGGGCACTGTTCCATCCCTCCAGGTCTTCCTGCTCCCTCATCCACAGGCCCTGTTCTCTCACAGCTCCCTGAGAGTCCAGATACTGAGCTGCTGCTGCCGCTGCCACTTCTGTAGGCTGCACATCCCTAATTGGTCCGAGCTTGGCCTTGTCATTGACAGGGCCCCTAAGGTCAGTGGCTGTCAGAGGAGCAGCGATAGCATCTGTCACCCCAGGTCGGCTTCCTGGGTGCAGCCTGCACTCCTAACAGGGGCAGGGGTGCTGACCATGAGGTGCTGCTGACCTAGAGGCCCTGTGAAGGGCTCTGATGGCTGCCTAGCTTAGGAGATGCCCTACCAAGTCAGTGTGGCTGGGGATGAGGAAGCAGGAGGTTTTTGGGTCCCATGAGCCCACTGGCTCTGATACCCATGATTCCCCCACACACTGCTCAGTCCCTTGGGTCTATTTAGGATTCAGTGAGGCCTAAAAGCATGTGACTCTTCTAGCCATATACTCCTTTCACAGGTGTGTGTGATGTGGTGGTGGTAATGTGTGTGTGTGTGTGTGTATGTGTGTGTGTGTGTGTGTGTGTGTGTGTGTGTGTGTGTATGAAGGTATCTTGTGGCACTGAGCTCTTTTCACGGCTGATTTCCTCCAGAGAGCTTTCCATACCAATGGTGACAGAGACCCCACGTCAAGCCCTGTTCATCACCTGTGAATTTAACTGGCATGGCTGAACCAATGAACATGTTTGGAGGTGTTGCTGCTATTCCTGGTTTAAAGAATAATTCCTCCTCGGCCCACACATCCGCATCTTTTCCATTCTCACCCCACACCTCCTATAGGGACTGAGACCAGCTGGGAAAACTTTCCCAACAGATGGACTTGATGACTTGCTCTTCTTGCACTTTCTAAGAAGGTCCCCCCAATCTGGACAATCTGTTCATATACCAACAGGAAACTGCCTAGCTGTACTCTGGGAGCAATGTAAACTGGTTTGTTTTTCACATGGATTCAAGCTATTTTGTATTGATGGCCGTAATTTTGAACTTCATAAAATCTCCCTTAACCTTTGTGGAGTAGGGCTTTACTGCGAGGTAACTTTTTGTCTGTGTAGAAGGTCAGATACATGGGGAATGCCCACTCTTTCTCAACAATAGATATTTAATCCTTCTAAAATTTGACAATCTCCTTTATGTTCTTTCAATTAGTTTTTCAATCATTCTTCCAGGATTTAAAGAATGACTTTATATTGCACAACTATGTTAATACTATGCCCACAGGTGAGCTAGACTCATGGAGCAAACATTCAAGAAGTGTGAAAAAGCATCAAAAACTCACATAATACACAGTCACACGCTAGAATAAGACGCTCAACATAAGAGACTCTGTTCCCAGAAATCCTTTTAAACTAGGACCTAACTATACCAGTTTATATGATATCCTGCTTCATGAAGAAAGAAGAGTTCTAAGAGATTTGTTACCACAATTGGACAACTTGATAAAGCTCATCAGGAGCTTTCTGAGGAACTTATCTTCTGTCATGTGGTGAAGCAGTCTCTAAACATAATAATTAATGCCTTGTGAAGACAGGTGGACCTGTCTGCTGCAAGAAGCCAACATCTACCCAGCTTCTGTGCAACTTAGTAATTGTACTGTTGCTGCATTAAGTCATGCCTGCCTGCCCTGAAAAGGAAAGTCCCAGGAAAAAGTGACCTCCTACAAATACAAGGCCTACACCATTCCACTTCTCAAGTTGCCTGGGTTAGTCTCAAATTCAGTTAGTTGCAGTTCATTTTAAAGCAAGTTATAAGAGGTCTCTGCACATATAATTCTTTTTTACTCTCTTAGTAAAAATTCTAATGGCAAGGAAACTTGTTAGAGGGAAATGATATAAAGAACTAGATGTCAGGTCCTAGATCACCATGGCGACCGCTGCCTCCTCCTTCCTACTGATACAGTTAGGAAGTGGATGTGTCTTCGTCACACATGTCTCAGCTGTGAGTACTAAAGCAAATTTACTATTTCAAAGTGGAGATTTACTGGTTTACATATCAGAAAAGTAAAGAAGTGGGTCTGGATCCAGTCAAAGGCTGAAATGATCTAAGCTGGAGTTGGTCTTTCATTTTCCTCTCTACTTCTTCATCTCTACCTTTTTACAAACTGGCCTCATAACCAAGCATTATCTAGATAGTGACCTCCAGACTATGACCTGAATTTGGATCTCCTAAGCCTCAGGTAAATATAGATTCTCTCTCATATGAATTCCAGCAGAACTCTGGAGAGGCTTCTCACTGACAGAGTGGGTCACACCCCCACTCCCAAAACAGTCACAGTGGGCAATGGACAAGGTTATTAGCAGTTTTGTTTAGGTTATATGGTTTCTGCAGCAACCTGGACTCGGTGCCAGATCTGCTACACTCTGGCAGACAGTAATGTGAACAGATTCTCAAAATGAAAACCACAAAGTGATTAACAAAATAAAGAATGGAACTTTATCAATGAAGAATAGCGTGTAACTTTACCATGTGCTGATATTACAATTTACAATTGAATGGATAATTCATGTATTCATTGCTTTTCTCATTGCTGAAACAAAATACTCAGCACCCACAGCTTAAGGGAGGAAAAGTTTGTAGAGCTCACAGTCCATCGTAGACTGGCTCCAAGGCAGGGTGGCCCAGCAGACAGGCACTGCAGAGAAGAAATAGTTTATGCTGGGAAGAAAGTAGTGAAACAACAAGGCGCGACCACAGTTTTTCTATCCCTGATATTTTATCCATTCTACGTAGGGTAGTAGCGCTCACATCCTTAATCTTAGTACTTTTGATCAGGAATCAACTGTAGCCATCCCACACTTTGGGTCCAGCCACATCTGAAAAAGCCCCACCTGTGACTACTTGAGACTTTGGAGGACATCTAGCCATATACCATAACAGTTTGTAAATAAGAACAAAAGGGTCTTCCATATGGGTTAAAAAAAAAAAAAAGCCAGGCTGCTTATCTAAGAAAACAAAGTTCTCAGGTAAAATTTGTTACTTGAAGTAGTCAAGAGGTAGTTTTTAAACTTTGCATCTATTTTGTCTGATATAATTCTTCTGCTTTCCTTTTGCTTAGAATACATTTTTCCGTGTACTTTCCACTCTCAGGCTGCCTATGCCTATGTTTACACAGGAGCCAAAGTGACTTACAGAGAGTTGCTGGTAGGCAGCCTTTGCAAATTCAACCAGCCATGCTGTCTTTTGATTATAGTGTTGAATTCTTATAAATTAAAAGTAATAGTGAAGAACTTGTGATTACAAGCTCATTCAATGATTTTTTTAGGTTTTTTGAGACAGGGTCTTGCTTTGTAGTTCAGGCTGGCCCTGAGCTCAGCCTCAAACTCACATCACAGCAATTCTCCTCCCTCTGCCTCCTGAGTGCTGGGATTACAGGCCTGAGCCACAATGCCTGGCACTGTGGTATGTGGTACTGATTGCTGCTGAGCATGAGTTTCCATGCCCAGTATTGCTTGTGGTTACCGGGGATCAAACCCAGGCCCTTGTGCTTGGAAGACAGGTGCCGGAACCTCTGAGCTAAGTCCTCGGCCCAGTGATTTTTTTTAAAAGGTGTTTTCATTCATCTCTTGTATCTACTACATAATTTTTGATTTCTGATTATCATGTGCTTGTAGAAAATATCCCATGGTTATAACATCTGGCAGTGACTCATCTGCAATCACATACAAACACTACACTTTTACTTTTCTCATACACATTTTGCTGTCACAATTTACTTTTATACATGTATATCACAATAAAATATTGTCACTGTAGTTATTTTTAGTATTTTTGGATTTTAACCTTTAAAGTTAAAAAGGATCTACTCATAACCACTGCACTATTAAATTTATAAATTCATCTTTATGAATGACTTTTAAACATTTATATATTTAGTTTTTTATCCTGCTAATTGGTGTCTGTCAGTCTCAGCTTAAGAAAAGCATCTAGTATTTCATAGAAGGCAGATCTGGTTGGGATATAATGCCTCAAATTTTCCTTGTCTGGAAAACTCTGTGCCTTTTCTTCATTCTGCATGAAGCTTTTTTGGATAAAATATTCATGTTTGCCATTTGTTTTTCCATTGACACTTTAAATATATCATTCTCTCCTGGCCTGACAAGATTCTGCTGATAGACTCATGGAGGCTCCTTTGTATGTAATGAGTTGCTTTTCCTGGTTTCAATTTTCTCTTTGTCTTTTCGCATCGATTACGTGTCTTAGTGACATTCTTTTTGGGTTGAAAATGTTGAAAGATCTTTGAGATTTATGAAACCAGATATCCATATTTCTCGCATGTTTTGGGAAGTTTTCTGTCCTTCCAATCTTATCCCTTCTTTAATGCTTGTATTGATATGTTTAATAGTGCTCATAGGTCCCATAAGCTTTCTTTATTCTTTCACATTTTCCTTGTCCATTGGATAATTTCAAAAGACTTGCCTTCAAACTCAGGGATTCTTTTTTTTTTTTTTTATCTTTATTGGTACATTAAATATACACATCATGATTGCACTCCATAATGGGGATTTGTACCAGTATAATTCACAACTTAATTCTCATTTTTTCCCATAGCCCCACCCACCCTACCACCCCCCCATATATATAAAATTTGTTTCCTTACTTTTTTGTTACAATCTCAACATTGTCCCCTTTCACCT
>PVIR01038010.1:0-14802 GCA_004026965.1 Petromus typicus
ATCCTCCTGCCTCTGCCTCCCGAGTGCTGGGATTACAGGCGTGAGCCACCACGCCTGGCACTGTGGTATGTGGTACTGGTTGCTGCTGGGTGTGGGTCTCCACACCCAGTATTGTTATGTGGTTACCGGGGAATCGAACCCGGGTCCTTGCGCCTGCAAGACAGGCGCCAGAACCACTGAGCTAACTCCCCGGCCCCCTAAAGTTCTTATTCTTTTCAATTATATTCTTTGGCCTTTGTGTAGTTGAAGTTCATATTGGATTATATACACAGGGCCTGAAAGTTTTACTTCCCTCTGGGGCTAGCTCCACCTCATTGGTGCTCATTTTACCATTACCTGTTTTCATTCCACTACCTACAGAAAACAAACACAAAATCAAAGGGACAAATTCATTTTTCCTCAAGACTGTAACCCTTCCTTATTATATTTTTTTTCAGATTTCTAAATTTAATGAACAAGTACTTGTGAATATAACCATAAAATTATCCAAAAGTAGTGAAAATAGCAAATATAATGAGGATCAGCACAGCTATTTATGTGTGTGGTTATTTGTGGCATATATAAGCTCCAAAAAAAGGCCCCTTGAATTACAAAGACAATTGAAATAGCTGAAAAGACAGTAAATGCAAAGAAGATAATTGGTTAAAATATAGTAGATTGAACAAATACATATGTCACCATCCCTTCCAGAATCCTCAGGTAAATGGCACTATAAAAGAAAAGGAACAAAATGAATGAGAAAACTGCAGACAAGGAAAGTTAACAACATGTCAGAAGATGGGAATGGGCCAAACTTTCATTCATTAGCTAATCTACAACTTTTATACTCATGAAAGTAGTCTGTTAACCTCAGGAACAACCAGAGAATCACGATTTCTAGAATTCAGACTCTGTGAAGTTACTTAGCCCTGACTCCAAGCAGGCCTCGTGGTTTTCCTTAATCAGTGATGTGTGACAGAAATAGCACTGTATTAGCTCTGAATATCAGGTAAAAGTCAGTTTCTCTCTTTCCTAGATTGTTAGAATTCTAAGTAAGTGATTGGATGTTCTTCTCAGAAGAAACTGACCAACTCAAAAGAAAATAACTAAGGAAAATTTAGTTCAGGAGATTGGAAAATGATTCTTATGATGAGGCAAACAAATAATAATATCCTGATGTCCGTACCTTAGAGGGCAATAAATACAGCACAGAAGGTTCAGAGGGAAAATGATACTATGGAATTCCTCATATCAATGAATAAAAATTTTATAGTTATTTGGGAGTCTGTGGTGGGAATCAATAGCTTTATTTTGGTTGGTTTGCAAGTTTTAAAATGAAGGCAATTAACTGTCGGTCGCAGGCTAAAAACATACATCATGGAAATAGATAAGAGATACAGATAATCCTCCTTTGGAAAGAATTCATAAAAAGACATTGATAATTAAGCTAAAAATTCTGAATGCACTGAAAGGGTGATGGTATGGTAGCTAAATGTATGTGGGGTAGAGTAGGAGAGAGCTATACTTCCTATAGGAGGTTATGAGAACAACTACTGTCCTAATAATTGATAAGCAGATGAAGAACCATTGAGCTAAATCCTCAGCCCCATTTTAAAAGTATTGACACATTAACAATATTAGGTGTCTGACTTGTGAAAAAGATGTATCTCTGCACTTATACAGATCTCCTTTTATTTCTTTGGATAGCATTTTATAATTTATTATGCACAGATCTTTCACATTCTTTGACTTGTTTGTAATTATTCCATGTATTTGGTGCTAATCTAGATATTATTGTTCTCAACTTCAATATATAATTGTATATTGCTTGTATTGAGAAATTTAACTGAATTTTGCATATTTATCTTGTATCTTCAAATTTTGATAAATTCATATATGAGTTCTAACATTTCTCTTGTAAAAGCTATTGCATTTTCTACAGACAGAATTATAAGACTTGTCAATATGGGCATCTGTATTTCTTTTCTAACCTGGGTGTCATTCTCTTGTCAAATTATACTGGCTGAGGGGGGAAAAATAATGAGATTATAACAAAAAAGTAAGGAAACAAATTTTATGTATATGGGGGGACAGTAGGGTGGGTAGGGTTATGGGAAAAATGAGAATTAAGTTGTGTCTTATACTGGTACATATCCCCATTATGGAGTGCAATCATGATGCGTATATGTAACGTACCAATAAAGATTTTTAAAAAATTTATACTGGCTGTATCCTCTAGCACAACATTGAATAAAATTGATGAGAAGAGAAATCTTTATCTTATCCACAACCATAGAATGAAAGCATTCAATCTTTCATTCCTATCAATGATACTGGCTTTGAGTTTTTCAAAGATACGATGTAGTTCAAGCTGGCCTTAGGATATTCTCCTGCCTCAGTCTCTGGTGAAATTTTATTTTAAGAAAGCTGTTCTTTTTTTAAAAAAAAATCAAAATTCAATTTTTTTGATACAATAGAAATATTTAAGTTAAGTATAATTTTTTAACTGTACTTTGGCAGTAAATTTTTAAGGAATCTATCCATCCTATTTGAGTTGTTGGATTCATTTATGCGAAATTATTCTTAATATTTTTTTACTATGCGTTCAGTTCCTGCAGAACCTGTGGTGATCTCACCTTTAATATTCCTGATATTGGTAATTTGTGTCTACTTTCTTCTTTTTGATCATTCCAGCTAGACACTGATCAATTTTAAAGACTATCAAAGACCTGGCCTTTAATTCCTTATACTTTATTGATTTTCTCTGCTCTCTTTCTCCTATTTATACTTTGAATTTTTCTGATTGTGTCACAGTCTCTGTATCTTAAGATTCATCTCTTTTAAAGTGTACAAATGATGTTTATCATATTCCTAAGGTTGTCCAATCATTATTACTAATCACAGATCATTTCATCATCCCAGGAAAAAAATTCAGAATCCACTCATACTTGCTCCCTATCTAATTTTCCTGAGTCCTAGAAAACATTATTATCTACTTTCATGTGTTTGTTGATTATTCTAGAAATTTCACACATGTGACGTCATATAAGATTGACTTTTTCTGTCAGACTGCTATTTTTTAAAATTAAAATTACTTGCACATTTTAGGGATACATTATGATCACATTCTTCATTGGTAATTTGTACCTGTATATATCTTGATTCTCACTTTTCCATTACCCTGCCCTCCTATCAACCCCCGATCCCTATATACATAGTCTTTGTTTATATTGTTTTATTTTTCTCATTAAATGAGTTTTCTTCTTTACTTTCAACTATCCCCCTTGCCCTTTTCCATTTCCCGTATAATATTTTATACACATCTCACAATGCCTATCATACATTCTGGACCTCATTTACATCTTCAGTTTCTCATACTAGAGAAATGATATGGTATTTACACATCTGTGTCATATTTATTTCTCTTATGAGTATGTCCTTCAGGTACATCCATTTTAGTATAACTGCCTCTAATTGATCACTCTTTATGCCTGAGTAATGCTGCATTTTATTTAAAAAATATCTTTTATACCTAAGCTCCAGTTAACCGACATTTGATCTGTTTCCAAGATTTAACTATTGCGAACTGAACTCCCATACATATAGGACACATATACAACTGTGTTATGATGCTTTTCATTCTTTAGTGAATATATCCAGCATGGAAATAGCAGGGTCAAATGGAACACCTAAATCTAGTTTGATGAGAAATTTCCACACTGATTTCCACAATTGTTGCTCTGCTCTACATTCCCACTAACAGTGAAGAAGTGCTTTTTTTCCACCATGGCCCTGCCAGCATTTGTCATTGATTCATTTCTTGATAGTAGTCATTCTTCCCAGAGTGACATGAAATCTCAATTTTGTTTTCATCTGAATTTCTCAAATTACCAGGAACATTGAACATTTTTTCATGTTTCTTTGCTGTTTTTAATTCTTTATCAGAAAAATATCTGTTCCTTTCAGATGCTCACTTTTGAATTGGATCTTTGTATTGGGAGGTGATTTTTTAAAGATCTTTGTATATTCTAGATAGTAGATCTTTGAAAAATAGCCAGTAAAATTGTTTTTCAATCTTGTAGATTGTCTTTTTGCTCTATTGGTTGTGTCTCTTGCTGTGCATAAGATTTTTTTTTTTAAGTTTTTTTGAGACAGGGTCTCACTTTGTGGTTCAGGCTGGCCCTGAGCTCAGACTTAAATCACATCAGCAATCCTCCTGCCTCTGCCTCCCGAGTGCTGGGATTACAGGCGTGAGCCATCACACCTGGCACTGTGGTCTGTGGTACTGGTTGCTGCTGGGCGTGAGTCTCCACACCCAGTATAGGTATGTGGTGACCGGGGATGGAACCCAGGTCCTTGTGCTTGCATGACAGGCGCCGGAACCATTGAGCTAAATCCCCAGCCCCTGTGCATAAGATTTTTAATAAAATAAAACCTCAGTTGTTGATTCGTTCTTCTAATACACTTGCTACTGAGGTTTTATTTATGAAACATTCCCTATGCCAGTGTCTCAAGGGTATATGCTACCTACCCTACCTTTTAGTAGATTTACTGTTTTTGCTTTAATATTTAGATCTTTATTCCACTTCCATTTCAGTTTAGTGCATGGTGAAAGACATAGACTTAATTTTAATCTTTGATGGGATTAATCCCAACTTTTCCACTACCATTTATTTAAAAAGCTATCTTTCCTTTATTGAGGATGTTGGACCCTTTGTCAAGATGAGGAGGCTTAGTATGTCTGAAGTAGTTTCTGTACCTTCTAGTCTATTCCTATGGTACTCAGATCTGTTTTTTTTTTTTTTTTCCCCAGTACCATGCTGGTTTTATCACAGTGGCCCCATAACAATAGTGGCAAGTTGGAGAGTGATATCCCCAGTGCCATCTTTGTTGTTTAAAAATGCTTTCACTATTCTAGATCTCTTTTGGATCCCTATGTACTTTTGCATTATTTTCTTTGGTTCTGTAAAACATACTATTGGGATTTCAATTGGAATTGTATTAAATCTATGTAGCAGATTTGAGGGTATGGTCATTTAAAGATGTCCTTCCATGTTCTGATATTCTCTTCAAAGTGTTTTTTTCAAAGTGATGTAATATTCAGAGCAGAGGTCTTTCACCTCTTTGTTAGATTTATTCCTAGATATTTTGTTTGGATGCTATTATGAAAGCATTTCCTCAATTTCTCCTCAGTGAGTCTGTTATTTACCTGTAGGAAGGTATTTGATTTTTGAAGCAAAGGCAGGGAAATGGGAAAAACAACAAAAAAGACATATCATTAACAGGTAAAAATACTTAATGAAGAATATGATCATAATGGATTCTTAAAGGGAATCAATAAACTCAATTTTAAAAATACATTGGTTAAAAATAAGTCAAGCGACATCCCTGACATACAGTGAACATGAAGGAAAAAGTGACCACCACAATGAGAAGCTGAAAAATCATAGAGGGAGGTCAGAAATGGAATAGCAAACAATGAGGAAGGGCTTGAGGAAAGCAGCAGGTATAAGGCGTAGAACAGAGTAAATTCTAAAATACAGAAAACAGAATGAGAAGAAAAAAGCAGATATTTTATTAGCATCTTCCTGTCTGTCTCTCTTTTAATTTTAATTGATATTATTAGTACAATTTAAACATACAGTATGATAACATTTAACATTGAGAACTTGTACCTGTACATAACACGTCTCCATTCTCATTTTCCTTGACTGACTGTCTCTCTTGCCGGAGTGTGAACTCCAAAAACAGGAGCTCTTTTATTTTCCCAATGGAGCCTTCTCCCTCCCTAGTCTTCCAACACAGCATTGTGATAACAACGCTGCTGTGATTATATGGAGCCAAAAAAGTTAGTGCATAGACTGATGGATGGATAGATGGATGGATAAAGGAAGAAAGAAAGAAGAAACAATGGGGAAACAATGAGAGAAGAAACAGGAAAACGTCACGGGGAATCCCTAGTGCATGAAAATATCTGGTGCTTTGATTCTGTGTGAATGGGAGGGGACAGCAGCTTTCTTGTTGTGAAGCCGACCCCCCAGAGCGGCTATCAGCATGCTACACACACACAGAATGCTCAGGAAGGAGAAGAGCGCCCAGCTGCGTGGTGCATCTCATCACTCAATGCGTGAGCACCGCTTGCTTTGCAGGGGTGAACTCAGAGGAGAAGGACTAGAAATAGTGTCTCAAAGTGATTCCGTGTCTCTTACAATAGATCGAGTAACATTTTCTCTGTTCCTAACTCCCAGGTATGCTCTTCCTCTTCCCTGCTTTAAAAACTGTCCTGGAGTTCTCCCTCAACACGTCTAGTGCCGGGGTTCCCCACGTCCTAGTACTTTGAGTGCAACGCCTTGCGTTGGAAGACATCTTTCCTCACAGATTCGATCGTTCTGTGTTAGCACTGGCTGCCACTGGTCCCATAGCTGACTCTTGCTTCTATATGAAGATGATTATTCATTAATATTCTGGCAGGAAACAGATGGCACACTGAAACACATAATTAAAGAGTTTAATGAAGTGACTATTCACAAACAAGTGGACAGAAAGAGGGTTGAAAGACCCCGGGGCTGGCCAGTTCTGCTAGGGCAAGAGGAGGATTCCAGAGAGAAGGACAAGTAAAGGGGAAAGAAGCCGGACATGAGCCGTGATCCTCGAGAGAACGGCATAGTCACTGCCACGCACAGCTTAGTAGGGGACGAATGGAAGTTAACATCCTGACTTTCTTCTCTTCCTCATTGTGTCTTGTTGGCTCCTGCATAGCCTGAACTCAGTCAGAAGCCAGAGAGTGAGAGTGGAGAGGCGAACTGGAGGAGTTCTGAAGGACAAGGTTCCTTAGCACATGTGAAGGCTGCGCCTGTGTCCTCTCAGCATTCCCTCCAGCCAGTCCTCTTCAGTCCTTTTCATTGCGTGCATGTAAGTGTAGTCACCAGTTCTGATGCCTATTCTTGACCTCACATGGTGGCACAAAGGAGGTGCTCCACCAACTCTCCCTGTGTAAGTAATATACTTCTGAGGTGGTTTATCTGAAGTAATACATGACTAACTTTCAGTGGATACACAATTTAGTGATCCCTTATGATAAATACAATGCAAACTTTCTACCCATTGACCTCATTATTCAATGACATCTAGTGTGTCCCATGTGCATTAAGCATGGAGCACACTTTTAGGATCAGAGTAGTCTTATACTCTGATATGACTTAGCATGTGTTCATTTTGCACTTCATTCTGTCAGTCAGAATCTTTCTGTAGCATGATGGAATCTTTTATCCATCATAAAATCTGCTTTCTTAAAGAAAATGTAGATAGCATATAGTACTATGCTGCCATGCTCTGTCAGGATAAAACTGGGACTGCATACACATGAAAGCTTGAACAAGCATAGAACTGAGGAGGGTCTGGGCCTTTTGGCTTCCAATTCAGATATGATGTAGCATTGTCTGGAGTCAGGGAACATTTTACTTGATCCTTTTTGTGTATTTAGTTTCTTGCAAAATAGAAAAAGATGAGTATTTACTTATTTTGCACTATTGCCTTATGGAGTAAAGTTCATCCACTGTTTGTCGGAGTATATAAGTCTCTCTGGCTATTAAATAGCAGGCAATTTCTTGCATAAAAATTACATATGGAGTCACTCTGTTCTAAAAGTGAAAGGCTGAAATGCTGGATAAAGACATCTGACCTATAATGCCAAAGTACTGCGCAGTAAATACTGCTACTAATAATCAGAATTATGTTGCTGAAAACTTTAAGAAAAGTGTTCCACCAATTTTGAAAAGACCAAGAAAACACAGCAGAAGTCAAGTAAAATTCAGAAGCATTGACTCACTGAGGCTTTTAAGAGCACTGTTTTCTGACCTAATCATGAATTTTGTTGTACAGCCTTTATCCATACAGAATTATGGAAAAGAAACACCTATAAAAAAGGAAAAACAACAAATAAAATAATCAGCCATGGAAATTAGTAGAGATGTTCCTCCAAAACTGAAAATGCAAAGTCCATCCAATCCAGATATTTCTGTCCTACATACTGTCCAGACACACTTATAGATATCATATTGCAGTGATGTACATCTGCCTATGATATAGCAGCATGATTGACAATGACTAAAACTTTGAGATGGCCCATGTGTCTATCCTCAGAAGAATGGTTAAAGAAAGAATCACCTTTCTACACAATGGAGTGCTACTCTGCCATAAAGATGGAGAGATTTCAGTCATTTGTAAGAAAATAGATGCATTATGAGTCCATGATATTGCATGAATCAGACACACAAGTTTAAATATCACTTAGTTCCACTTAGATGAGAAGCCCTAAGTGTCAGTAAATTAAGGAGCAAAAAGAGATACAAATCATAAAAATCAGGAAGATAAATCTTCTGCAAAAGGAATATCATGAAGAACTATCCAGGAAGGGGGTGGAAACAAGAATTATCATACGCTACTCCATTCTGTAGAAGAACCACAGCTTTTTTATCCAGTCTCCAGTTGATGGACACTTGGGTTGTTTCCAAGATGTAGCAATTACAAATTGGGCTGCTATAAACATGGTTGCACATATGTCACTGTGATATGAGTCTTTTAATTCTTGTGTGTATACAACCTAGCAGGCCAATGGCCAGGTCAAATGGGCCCTCCAATCCTAGCTTTTTGAGGAATCTCCAAACTGAACTCCACAGGGGTTGTACAAGTCTATAGTCCCACCAACAGTGGAGAAGGGTTCCTTCTTCTCCGCAGCCTTGCCAACATTTGCCATTGGCTGATTCTGAAATGGCAGCCATTCTATGTGGAGTGAGATGAAATCTCAATGTTGTTTTCATCTGCATCTCTTGAATGACTAATGATGTTGAGCATTTCTTCATATGCTTCTTAGCTGCTCTTACTTCTTCCTCTGAAAAATATCTGTTCATTTCAGATGCCCATTTTTGAAATGGGTCATTAAATTTGAGTGGGCTGATTTTTTTGAGCTCTTGCCATAAAAAATGATAAGTTTGAATCATTTATACTTAAATGAACATACCTTGAGGATATCCTCATAAGTGAAATAAATAGGGCACAAATAGGTACATATCGCATCTTTTCTCTGGTATGAGAAAATAAAGATGTAAATGAGTCCTAGAATTGTATGTTATATATTGTGAAATAGAAAATGCTCAATGTAAAATAGGAAAAAGGAGGAAAATGTTGAGATTGTAACAAAAAAAGTAAGGAAACAAATTTTATGTATATGGGGGGGCGGTAGGGTGGGTAGGAATATGGGAAAAAATGAGAATTAAGTTGTGTCTTATACTGGTACAAATCCCCATTATGGAGTGCAATCATGATGTGTATATGTAATGTACCAATAAAGATTAAAAAATTTAAAAAAAATTATCATATACTATATGCACATACCAACACCTCAAGTGTAATATGATAATTATGCAGTGCTAACATCCACTAATAAGAATTTTTAGAAAATTAAAATCACTTATAAATAAATAAGTAAATAAATAGCAGATTTCTGGACTTACCTGATCTTGTATGGAAAAAAAAAAAAAAAGAGGGGCACTTGGTTCTTGACATAGTAAGTTTTCTTTTTGTTTGTTTACTTTTTTCCTTGGCTAAGCCTGTAATGCTTTTTTATTAGTACATATTTGCAGTAGTAGTGATGACATTTATTATGGACTTGCCCCATGCAATCTTCTCTGTTGACCACCTTTTTATTTTCAGTATTACTGAGTACTGAACCTGAGTAACACTATGCTACACCTCCAGCCCTTAAAATGTGGTTCCTTATTTGGCTCAGTTGCTCAGGTGAGGCTCTAACGTCCCATCCCGCTGCCCCGATCTTACAGTGTCCTGGGTTACAGCAGTGCACCATCATGCCTGGCCCTATTGCCAACCTGATCAGCATGCCCTTGGCTCTTGTCAATGCCCTATACACAAAGTGACAAAGAATTATACTTGTCTGCATTTTATAGTAGGAACGTCTTGAAAGTACTTTTATTTGTTGTCCAATATCTCATGCGTGTGGAGCCATTAGACAATTTTTAGAACACAATATCTACCATAATCATTCTGCTCCTTATCACAGACCCAGGATGAATTGGATATGCTGTGCATCATCTATCTCCCATAAGAAAGTACATGTTTTCTTTGTGTCCCATAATAGGAATCAGGTAACACTGTGTTTTCTTTTATATCTTTACTTCCAGGAAACCATTGCACAACCTGTCACCATGCTCGTTGCACTAATGAGACACTCCTCAGAGTCACTCCTTCATCAGACACCATGAATTTTAAAAGTTGGTAATACAAGCATATTAATTGCCACCCCAAATCATCCTTGTAAACAGGTGGTGTAAATATAACAAAACTTCTGATCACTATCAGCGATGAAGATGAAATTAAAGCTTTAAAGTGTTGCCTGAATCGCACACTGCATCTAGTTACTGTTGAGAGTTTCTGAACAACAAATTTATCAGCACAGTCTGTCCTGAAGGCTACTCTGGAAGCTTCAGAGAAAAACTGTAATGTTTTCTTATGATTTGATTCAACATAACTCTCTGAGAAGCTTGGGCAAGTAGTTATCACCAGGTCTGACTTGGAGTCTCATGTGGGAAACTGGACAATTTACTTGGATTTAGGACTTACTTGGATTTAAGGATGTCTGCCCTGCCCTGTGGGAGCAGCTACTGGGATTCTTGCAGACATGTGCCATACCCTATGGGATTTTTAAAAGGCAAGGATTGCTGCACTAGGATTATTTGGTTTTAAGATTTACTGGGATTTACTGAGAATTATGGATGTCTGACTTGCCCCATGCAATCTTCAACTACAGGGATTATTGTGGGACGCCCTGTTTTATGCATGGTAGGATTTTGCATGTGAAGTCTTGGCACTGCCCTGTCTTATGCATGCTAGGATTAGGGGTGTGAAGTTTTGGTACCAAATAAATGCACCATGAGTTCTGGGAGTTGGCCCCTTCTGCTCTTGTAGTACTTGGTCTCTGCTGCTGCTGCTCAGAGTAGCAAGAGTTGAGCCCAGCAGGGCTCAACCTTTTCCTCGAGGTTCTCATTTTGTTGTTTATTGTTTGTTAATCCTTTTGCTGTGGGACTCATGTGGAAGGGGAAGTGCAACTTGCCATGCATTCATCTAGAAATGTCTCATTCATCCTTCTTAATAGCAGAATTGTTTTGCAATGTATACAAAAACCCATTTTTCATTATTGTGAAAGGCATGCTTTTCCTAATTTCTATCTTTGTGATCCGATTTGTGGATAGGAATGTTATTCATTTTTGAGCTTTGACTTTGTATCTCATTATGCTACTGAATTTTCTCATTAAATCTAAAAATCTTTTGGGGAAGTTTTTGGTGTCTTCATTGGACAGAAGCATGTCATAATGAGAATGTAACCCTTTGCTTTCCTTTCCTTATTAGGTTTTTTCTCTTCAGTTTTAGCTTTTTTGTTTTTTCTTTGAGACAGGGTCTCCTCTGTAGTTCAGGCTAGCCCGGAGCTCACTATGTAGCCCTGGCCAGCCCCTTGAACTCATAGCAATCCTTCTGCCTCTGTCTCCCTAGTGCTGGTGTTACAGGTGTGAGCCCCAAAGCTCAGCACTGATACCATGTATCAAACTCCGGATTTCACGCTTGCTAGGTAGACACTTGAACACCTAAGGTAAATCCGTGGACCTTCCTTATTAGTTTTGAAAGTATTTTCTAATTGCCCTAACTGATATTTACAGAATTCTGTAGAATAATTGTGGTTATATTGGACATCCTTGCCTTGTCCTTGATTTTAAAGTGAAAGCTTACAGTATTTGAAATTTAGTATGACGTTGGCTGCTGGTTTGACATAAATAGCTTTTTTCAAATTGAGATAATGATCAACATTTCAATTTTCCATAGGGTTTTAACATGAATAGGTATTGCATTTTATCAAGTACTTTTTTCCATCTTTTGAGATAACCATGTGGTTTTCTCCTTGGTTCTATTAACTTGGTATATATTACACTCATTGATTTGTGTATGTTGAAATACTCATGGATTCCTGGAATGGATCCTACTTGATTCTGGTGAAGATCTTCTTGATAATTTGTTGCATTCTCTTTGCCCAGTTCCTTAGTGAGAATTTTTGTATCTATGTTCATTTGGGGGGGGGGGTGGCCTGTAGCCATTTTTGCTTGATACTACTCTGGTTTTGTTAACAGAGTAATGTTTACTTCTAGAAATGAGTTTAGGAGAATTGCTTCTCTTTCGACTTCATCAAAGAGTTTGAAGAGTAGAGGCATTAGATCTTCTCTAAATTTCTTGTAGAGTTCAGCAGTGAATTCATTAGGAACAAGGCTATTCTCAATAGGTAGACTTTTAAGAGCATCCTCAATTTTATTGACTGATACTGAGTTCCTTAGAATGCTAATTTCTTCTTGATTCATTTTTAATATTTTCTGTGTATCTGGGAATCTGTCCAATTCATTTATATTTTCCATCTGATTAGAATACAAGTTCTCATTGTACGTATTCGTGATTTTCTGGACTTCTGCAAAAACTGTTGAGATTTTACTCTTTTCATTCTGAACTGCATAGATTTGAGCCTTTGCTTAATTTTTTATGAATACTTAAGGGCTTGGTAATTTTATTTAATATTTTTAGGAAGTAATTCTTCAATTTATTGACTCTTTTTACTGTTTTTCCGCTCTCAATTTAATTAACTCCTGCTCTGATCTTTAGAATATCTTCCCTTGTCTGAACTTTGTGCTTGACTCATTCTTCTTTCTCTAGAAGCTTGAAGTTCATAATTTTGAGGTGTATTTGAATTTGCTCTATTTTTTTGACATGGGAACTCACTGATCAAATTTCCCATAAACCACAGTTTTTATTGTCTCTTATAAATTCAAGTATGTTTTAGTGATGACATTAATTGTCAAATCTGTGTAATTTCTTGATTTCATCAGTGATCTATTTGTTTTTCAAGTTGGTGTTATTTAATTTCCATGTGTTTATGCAGTTCTTTTGGGTTTATTTTGCTATTGATTTCCAGTTTAATTTCAGTATTGTCTGATAATATGTGTGGCATAATTTCAAATCATTTGTATTTATTTGCACATGTTCTGTGAGCTTGTATGTCCTTTCTTTTGGATAAAATCCTATGTGAGGCTTATATGAATATGTGTTCTGATGCTTCTTTTGAGTTGAAACACTCTGTAGACTTCTACAGATTTCATGTGTTCATAGGTTTGTTTCAGTTCTCCTAATTCTTTGTTGACATCTTGCATTCTTGACCTATTTATTGCAATGAGGTACCGAAGTTTCACGTTAGTATTGTATTAGTGGCTATTAGGGCTATTAACATTTGTTTTATATAGTTTGCTATTCTGATATTTGGGGTACAAAAATTTATAATGGTTTGTCTCATCCTCTTAGGCAGTTCCTTTAAAAAGTGTGTAATGACTTCCTTTATCTTTCTTTGTCAAGCTTACCTTTAAATTCATATTTCTTCAAATTAGTATAGCTACTGCTATTTTTATTTTGAGGGTTCCTGTCACATGGAGTATTGTTTTCCGTTCTTTGACTTTCAGCCTGTGGAGTTATTTTTAAGGTAAATATCTTTCTCCTACCAGATGTGATGTCTCTGCCTATAATTCAAGCACTCAGGAAGCAGAGGCAGGAGGATTGCTATGAGTTCGAGGCTAGCCTGAGCTATTCAGAGAGTTCAGAGCCTCAACTACATAGTGAGAAACTGTTTTTAAAAAATAATGTACATATATGTGTGTATGTACACAAATATATCTATTATATTTTTTCTGATATTATATTGTTGGATTGTGTTCAATGATGCATTCTTTATTTTCTAATTTTTAAATTTACTGTTAGTTGAACTTTTCTGTCAATGCTTATAAATTGCTTATGGTAGGTAGCTTTATGGCTAGTATTAAGAACCCTTAGAAAACTACATTTTAGAGAAGTCTTCTAGGTATAGCTGGCTTATGGCTTTTGAATCTTTTGTGAAATCCTACCTTTGCAATTTAATAGAGATGAGAACTTGGCACCCATTTTGCCTTGCCTTGTTCTTTAGCACTGTCCTATCATATTGACTGTGACCTTCAGGTAATTTCAGACTTGACATACAAGGAAGAACAATGCTCACAAATTTGTGACTGTTCTTTGCATAAGGACCATGCTAATCTACTCTGTGTCATTCCAATTTAGTATATGTTCTGCCAAGGAGAACACAGCTCTTATATTCTGTAGCCAACAATCCTTAACATGCCTAATGGGAAAGTTAAACTAAAGATATTTCTACCATTAGCAATGCAAATGACATAGCAATTTGGATGAGCCAGTGAGAAGGGCACGCACAAACCACAGTTAGGAAAACAAAATTCATCTGACATACTCAGTCATGTGCATTCTGTGACTGCACGAGACAGGCAGAAAACCAGAATCTTTTTCAGATCTTCAGAGAAAAGCTAACTAAAACATCAAACATCTACTGCAGCAGAGTTGTATTTGTTTAGCTCTTTCTATCAGTCTCTCCCAACTGGGCCACTAATCATCTAACTGAGGAAAGGAAAGACACAACAAGTCAACAGATAGCAAGAATTACCCAAGCCCACACTTTGTGTGGTAAATATCACACCCATGTGATTACTAAAGCATTTTCAAATAAATAATTTGCTTTCACAGCATGCAGAGGAAACTAATACAATGAAAATTAGAAATGATCCTATATGTTAGCTCACTTAACTCTTGCATTCAATAAAGGAAATGAAGAAAAGAGGTATTTGTATTTCTGTGCAAGAAAATGACTTATACTGAAGTGTTGCTGAGTCATATTTGATA